>CABHPH010141323.1:0-50244 GCA_902168325.1 Peromyscus nudipes | reverse complement strand
GGAGAACTATGTGCTCTTTTCTCTCTAGTAAAGACCACCTCATATTATGCTCTTAGTTTTACTTGGCTATAAGTTTCCCAAAGCTATCGGTCTGTCTTGACGTTTTTGCAGCCCTGGACTTTGTTTAGTGTGTGATACATAGTTGTGTTTGTTCAATGAGCTGATGTTCTTTTCTCAGTCTCTTCATAGCCATCTCATTATATTTACATGCATCAACAGGGTACTTGAAACATAATGTGTGTATCAAACAAGTAATATTAGTATCATTTTATAGCTTTTGAGAGCAAATAGTGTTTGCCATTTTTTTAAATATAAAAATAAAGGCATTTTGGAAAGCAAAGTTTTTGTAGTTATAACCTTCTAAGTTCAATATTATAGACTAAGTCAGGAACATTTTGTTTTAATAAAAAAAAAACCCCTATATGGGGAAGTGCGTTGAAGTATTGTACAGGACAAAAATTCAAATTGCTTCCTGACAAACACCTCAGAGAAATCATAGGATGAAAACTCTTATCTTACCCACAGAGAAACTATTCAAAAGCATTTAAAATAATTTGAAGAAAAGTAACAATAACTCACTCAGTGCTAGAGATTCTGCCATTAATTTCTGCGTTCCTGTGTGGTACAGCGTTCAAACTAGGAAGTGCATCCACTAAATAGTGAATTGAGGTAAAGATTAATCTGTAAGGGAACAACTTCAAAAACAAAACTTAAAAAAATCCAGATAGCAAAATTATTCAGCAGTAATTATTGTTTTGTATTGTCTATTTCTTTTGTGCCTTCCATTAAGATAGCTAGCCGAGAGTTGACACTAATCATACAATTACTAGATCAAAGAATGCAGGTTTTCCAAATGGAAATATTCAGAATGTAGACATTTCGTTGTCGAGAAATGGATAGATCCGGCAGCTTAAAGCTATTATAAGAAGTCATTCAAAAGTTTTCAGATTAAACGTGTGTCTAAGCAAGCTCTCATTAAAAGTCTCTTTTATCCGACATCTAGCATGTATCTGTTGTGTGACTTTTCCCGGGAAGATGTGAACAAACGTCTATTCCCTCAGACAGAGCACAGGTGACAGACCAAAGCCATTTCTACCCAAGTCTATCTAGGTAAGTCCGTCAGTCTTTTGGAATTACAGGAGGTTGGGTGACTCAAAGGCAGCCACATCATCAAAGGCCCACTCCAGGGTGAATGACAGCTCAGGAAAGCCGCATGCATCCCTTGAACTTCTTGCCCAACGTGAAGTCAGCTCTGTGGGAGAGAGTCCTCCTGTCAAATGTTTACCGATTTTACAATCCCAAGGAAGGCCTTGTGAGTCTTGTAAATTTCCTTGTATTCTGAACCTTGTCATTAGTTTTTATGAGCTTCCCTCCATTCTCCAAAAGGGGATGTTTCAGTTCAGAAGAAATGGCTGCAGAATAGTGCCAAATAGCAAGGTGTATGAATAGATTTTTCACTTATTTATTCTTTCATTTATGTGTTTTGATTGCCTCAGCACTAGAAGCCTGTAAGTCAAGGACTATGGGGGGAGGCACAGAGAAACTTGTCAGTGTCGCATGATAAGGGGCCATGATTGGAAAGCACCTTTATTATAGAAAAGAAGCCCCTTTCTGTTATATCCTTGTTGTTTCCTGCAACTGGCTTGTGTTGCCAGGATTTCGTATCTTTGGTGAAATCTGTGGCTATGCATTTGATTTTATCACTACTACCACAGTTTTTGAGTATAACAGGGCCATTCACAGCCCAATTGTGCATGACCTGTTGTGCTGGGTACGTGCAGTCACCAAAGATCAACCTGGGACAGTAGCTCAGAGTCTGCTGTCTCACACAAATGAAGATTAATAGCATGGACTATTATGGGAGTATGTAAGGTAAAAAGCAAGTTTTATTAAAGAGAATTATAGAAAAATAGGAAACTAAGCAAAAGTGAGAATTAAGGGAAAGTAGAATACATGTTTGAGAGAGGGGAGGATTTCCAAGTGAGGAAAAGTCGTTGGGCTTTCTTGTCTGGGTTTTAATGGGAAGTGTCAGGGATTGAACAAAGGCTGATGTGGTTGCTATGGGATTGCTTACTTCTGAGCTATTATGAGATGATGGAGGGCATGCAGGCTCTGTGCATGCCTCCGGGCCTGACTATGGAGGTGATCATGAGCGGTTCGTGCACTGCCCACCCACACCCCCTCTGTCCGTCTATACCCACGCTTTGTTAGGTCCTGACCCTGCGTGCCATTAGTCACTGACCATTTGTTACACTCAGCTCTCTTCGTTCTCACGGCAGCCGTGAAGAGCCTGTATGCGTTCTTCGTTAACTCTTCGTCTATGGGACATTCTCCCCTGATATAGGAGGAAACTGCTTGCTAGAAGCCATGCTTACTTATAGTTTAATCTGTTACACTTTGCTGCATTAGAATCAAGAATATATGAAAGGACAATAGACCCTTACCTATGTCCCCCAAGGAATTCGGGTAGAGGGGACAGCCAACCTGCTGTCACTGGCCCAGAGACCCGACTCTTATCTGTTTGGCTTAGTTACTTCATCTCCAGCTACAAACTCACTTATTCATCCCTCTTGACGTTCCAAACTTTGCTGTTTTGACCCTTAATCTTCCTTTTAACTCAAACCTCTATTTTCACTGCAATATTTAAACAATTTTTAAAATATTTTATTTATTTGCAGTTTTTGTCATGGGCCGCTTTCCCTTGGTGCCTTCTCAGAGCAAGCTCTTGCATCACTATTTAAAATTCTAAAGCTCTTCCATGATGCTAGGAAAGAGGTATCATTCTGACATTCATGAGTATTTCTATCCCTCAGGTCCATGGGTTTCACCTTTGGGACACAATCCATACTACATATCCTACCAAAGTCCAGCAAAATGGGGTAAGCTGGAATCACACTGACTTTCTGGCCTGTGGTCTTAGGTAGGGCTGATAGGTTGGTATCTCTGCAATTCTGGGTGTCAAAAATTGTGAATACTGGCTGGGCAGCAGTGGCGAAGGCCTTTAATCCCACCACTTGGGAGGCAGAGCCAGGTGGATCTCTGTGAATTTGAGGCCAGCCTGGTCTAGGGAGCAAGATCCAGGACAGGAACCAAAATTACATAGAGAAACCCCGTCTCGAAAAACAAACAAACAAAAAAAGTTGTGAATATCGTCCCTATATGTAATGAAGTCAATGTGTGACTCTCAGGCTGCAGACAGTGGTAAGGTCAGCATGCAGTGATTCCATAGTTCTTAGGCACTGGTGAAGGACAGGTCTCTGCCCATTGTCAGAGAGGGGTTGAGTCCTGTAAACAGAGCCTGGACTTGGAGTGAGGGAAGTGGCTTTGCCTATCAGCTCCACCACTTCACAACTATATGGCTATGAGCAGTTTCTCCCTGTGGGTCATCAGCTTATTTATTGCAGGTTGATTCTAATCTTTCAAGGACACACTGAAGATTAATAGCAGTGAGCATATAAAGTGCTTCTATTTCATATACAGTACATAGCTATCACTCAGAAGGTGGGAAGGGTGCTAGATTGTGCTGTTGTATAAAAGAAATGGAGCATTGATGTCTACTTTATCAGGCAACTTAAGAATTAACTGAATTAATATAACCAAGGCTACAAGAACAATGTTTGAAATGGTGAATGCAGATTGATTATTTTGTCATAGCTAATTATATTTAAACATTGTAGTTTATGTATATTTTTAAGAATAGATTTTCTATTCTAATGTTTTAAAATTTTCTAAGTGGAAACTCTAAATCATGCTATAGAAACAGAAGTATTTTGTCACTTTTGTATGAAAATTCAGATCCTAATTATTCAACACGGCCCTTTAAATAGCATTTGTCTTTAGCTTGTAAGAATGATAAGGCATTTTCAGACAAACACTCCCACTTATAAGACATAGCACAACTGTATTTTAATAGTTTTGTTTCAATATTTTAAAGTAGTTGTGGATAGACTCTAATTTGATGCAATAATTATCCAAAAAAGAGATGATTTAAAAGTTGGTTTACATTTTGTTTTTAATTGACTTTGACAAAGAGAAAATGAATGTCCAAATGGAAAACCAGAAAGGGGAACCTCAAAGATAATTTATATTTTCTTTCTGGAACATCTCAGAGATGGTTTTTGGGAGAGCGATGGAGGGGAGATTAGGGTGTGAGTCCTGCGGGTTCCCACAAATGAGATGAAATCCCACTGAAGCCTTAGTTGCTATAGGCAACCAACAGAAACAGCAACATAGAAAGGGCTTCCTGGATTTAAGACGATGATTTATTACAAGTCATTTGACAATGCTGAATGGAGACTCAAGTTGATCTCAGCTCTGCATCTGCCATCAGTTAGAGCTGCACATTTAGGTAATTTGTTTAATTTCTCTGCCTTGCAACACAACCCACTGCAATGTTTGTTGGTTCAACTTGGTGTTTTTAATCTCCATTTTAAGTTTCTCTGTATTTAAAGATTCTCATAAACAAATCAACGGGGAAAAGAGTGACTAAAACATTTCTAACCCTGAGTGTGCTGGGCTTCATCTTAAACAGAATGTTTACTCCAGTTAATTGACATTTATTAAACACTAATGCAAGGTAATACGCATATGAAAATGCAAAGAGAATCTATGTTCTTCAGAACTCTACATCTGGTAGAAGCGACAGTGGCCTGAGCTATTTACAACACTGGGATTAAACACAGCGAAAGTTACTGCGGGGGGATGGTGTCAGAATCAGAGAGGATTCTGGCAGGTGTTCTGCATAGAATTTGAAAGATTAATGTTCAGTGTTTAGGTCAGTTTGCTATCAATAGTACTAATCTATAGATGAACTTGTCACAGTTGAGCTCATTTGTATTTGAAACGGACCCTTTGATGATAAGAAAGTGCTCTGGCAGGTATTGGGCATTTAAACACGTTGATACTCAGGTGGTTAGCCCTCTAGAAGCTGTGTTTATAATGTCCCTATCTTGTCTATTCTGGACTTACTTCCTGTTGTCTCTCTCACCCGGAAGCACAGAAACAAGCAGTGCTATTCCAGCCAGGCACACCTCTCAGATGAGGTAGCAAGCATCGACATCAACGGAACAGAGAACAGCTAGGAGTTATTGTGTGGTGTTCTGTAAAAGGCCAAAGTTAGTTTGAGGACTACACTAATGTGATTTCAAATGTCCTTGGACATTGCCAGAAAGCTAATCCCTCTTATGGGAACCAGTTTCTTCAGCCCAAACTCTAGCTGTTGACTTTAGTCTACAGTATTGAAAACAATGAGCTGCTCACAGGATGCTGTGACTCTTCAAGCCCGTTTTGGACATCCAGTTGGATTCACAAAGGATGTGTTACAGTTTGTTTCCTCCCCCAGGTAACAGACTGTTGCTAATAAGGACAATTACAGCCTTTGGAGTCCTGGTTTGAGCTGGTCTCATCTTCAGCTAACAAAATCTTTTGAGACTGTCTGCAATGGAATGTATTGTTTGCCTTGAAATTTGAGGCCCAGTGACATGACCAGACTGAATGACAAGAATCTAGTAGGAAGACATTAACATGCTTGCCCACTCAGGATTCATCTGAAATGCTGTTGATGTATCTAGGTTTTTTGACTTCTTAGCATATCTTGGGGGCTAGGAATCTTAGTTCCTAAGCCAAAGTCTGCAGAGGGTCTTCTGTGGCTGTATTACCAGGAGCTGGGGTGGGGAGATGTAGGCCAGGTGAGATGGCTGCTTGAGCAGACGGGGAAATCTTTTCACCTCTGTTATTCATTGTCTTAATCTCACCTTTGTCAATGTTCATTTCACTTGTCAATCATGTACCTAAACCAAGAGCCAATGTTCTACCAGAAAACGGCTTTGAAGTTAGTGTAAGAAAAGGAATATCTCTTGAAAGAAGAAAAAAATTAGATTCTGGACAGTAAAGAATACTTTAGCTTTTATTTCATTTTTGAAGAAATTTCTTTGAAATAATTTTCTAAAAATAATCTATAATGCTTGATATATAAGTAATAAGCCGGAGGTGTGTATAGAAATCACAAAAGGTAAACAATGGTATTTAAATTATGAAAATTTCATACTTCACAGCTTTTACTTCATACTGCATTTTGTGTAGTAGTAGCAATTAGAATGTAAATTTTTCACCAGTCTTAAAACACATTTTTAAAAAACTACATTTTTATTATTTTACTCAGCCTATTATCTGAAATTGCATCGGCTGCTCTTGCCATCTCACTTTCTCCGGGATATCTGTGGACTCCTTCGCCTGCTTCCGGTGTACGCTCTGCAGAGTACTGCCTTTCCCCTCGCAGATGCAGGCACCTTGTGGTGGGCATATAAAAATGTGATAAAGTACCATTAGGAAAACATGAAAAGGACACAAAGCAGGGACAGAGGATGGACAGAAACAGGAGTGTGTGTTGTTGTACCTCACAAGCACGGAGAGAAGAGGGCGCGGTTTGGTACATGCTTGTTGACACCCAAGTGAAGAAAATGTACCCAGTGAAATAGTTCAGATTCCCCGAGAAGAAAACAGAGCCCTGGTTTAGAAGAGTTACATCGTGGCAGGGGCAGTGGGGAAGAGTTTCTTCTAAGATTCCCACAAACAGGCTGAAGGGTGATGTGAAAAATATATGCTTCACATGTATTTATTATAGGGGTGTGTGTGTGTGTGTGTGTGTGTGTGTGTGTGTGTGTTTAGATGACAACCTTGTGGAGTCAGCTCTCTTTGTCTCCAGGGTCCCATGGCTTGAACTCAGGTGACCAGGCTTGCCCACAAGCACCTTTTCCTGCTGAGCCACCTTGGCCACCTCCCAATATATTCGTGATGGCAATGTTCAAATTAGAGGATTCTGAAGAACTCTACTATAAACCAATGTGACACCACTGAAGGTTAATTTACTGAGGTTACCATGGAAGCCTCTAAATTAGTTACAATTTTCCAGAGTAGAAGAAAATAAAAAGCATTTAAAAGAAGCCAAGAATGGAAAAATTCTGATCTTTTCTTAGTAAGAAAAAACTCACTCCCATGTTTTTAGTCTGGGCCAAATCTAGAAGCTTCCAGGAATTGTGTGAGGGCTTGTTTACACTGTAAGTATCAGAATTGTGACTTATTTTTATTTTATTTTGTGGTGCTGGAGATGGAACCTAAGGCCTTGTGCATTCAAAGCAAGTGTTCTAACCACTGAACCACACCTGCATGCCCCCAAAGTGATTTTCAATACAAGTAAGACGATACATCCTTGGATGTCAGCAGCATATTTCCAGAGTACAGTTGTTGGGCATAGTGCTTTGTCATGGGCACTCAAAGCCACGTGACCAGAAACAGGCCGTTGTGGCAGACAGACCCACTTTTTTTTTTTATTCTACTTAAATGCTCCAGTGTCTTTCCTCAGCTCTGTTCACCGGAGCCCGAGAGACAGACGGAAATTCTGAAAGACAAAGAAGGGATTTTCTCCTTGTACATTTGCTGACTGCTTCTCTCGAAATGATTCTACACGTATCAGCAGCTGCTTGCTAACATAGCTGCTTTCAGCACACAATTTTCTCTCCCTCCCACCCTGGCCAGCAGCCCGCAAAGGGGTGCCAGTACCAGCACGCTCCTCTCCCCACCTCAGAGGCCCAAATTCCAGTCCGGCCAGGCCACAGTAGGCAATTCCTTCTCTGAGGATAGTGTCCTTCTTGGCTGCCAACTTCTAATAACTTCAACCTGTCTCCTATTCCCCAAGCCTTGCTGGTTAGTGACCCCTTCTTCTTGCATTTCTCACCTTCGTAACATCACGGAGTTTCCTTTTATTGCCTTTCCGGTTCTCAAAACGTGGCTAATCAGTCAGGACTGCTATGCAAGCCGATTTCTAGGATGTCCACTGGCACAGTGGTACATTTAGAATGGCTCCAAGGGATTCCAAAATTCGATAAATTTGGGTATCATTTTCCCCGTGATTAAATATAGTTTAGTTCATTAATATCTTGACTTCATAACACCTTGTAAGTCCCAGAACAGGAATTACACAGAAAACAACCTGTATCTTTAGTATGTAGCCAATGGTTTTCCCAGTGGTGGCTCATTGTTAATTTCCAAAAGCTGATTTTGTTTACAGCGTTAAGATGGTAGAAGCAGAACGTGCTGGTGTTTGGAGGTGGAGCCTTTGAAAGTGATTAGAACTGGATAAGGTTGTTAGACTAATGTTTACAAGATTCAGTCTTGGGAGGCGTTATAAACGGGAGAGAGCCTCCCTCTCCCCTTGTCCTAACCCCCTGCCCACACACACATCACTTCTCTTGACATCTGCTACACGATGCTGCTTTAGGACTCTGCCGGCATGGCTGCAATCAGAATCTGAACCAGCCATAACAATCTCAGACTTTGAATTTCCAGTAAAATGGCCCGCCTTAGGTATTTCACCATAGTAACAAGAAGTTATGATGACATGATCAAGGCCATGCCCTCTAGATGCATAACTGCAGGTCACTATTCCATACCCATTGTCACATGTTTTTGATATGTGAAGTATTTCTGGTTACATTTTATGTTTTTATTAATTACAAAAGATTCATGCATTTCTTATTGTGACCGGAGCTGGGGGCACTGAACAGAACATTTAAATTATCTGCAGTTCTACATTGTCTCATTGATGTTTAAAGTATATTTTAATCAAAATATAATTATATCATCCCCCTCCCTTTTCTTTCTCCAGTCCCTCCAATGTCCCATCCTGCCAACCCATTCCCTTTCCCTGCTCTCACTCTCAAACTGGTACCCTCTTTTACTTTGATTATTATTGTTGCACAAACATATGTGTGTGTGTGTGTGTGTATACATACATACATATATATATATATATGTTGCATGTGTGTGCACAAATATATTGTTTATGTGTATATATTTACGGTTTCAGGGCTGACCACTTTGTATTGGATAGTTGACTTGGGGGCTCCTGCCTGCAAGAGGCTAATTCTCTATCTCTTAGCTTATAATTTTTGGATATATGTGGGACTCTGTGAGATTTTTCCTTTGGTGAATTAGCATGTCTAACAATAGCATTATCGTTCAGCTCTTGTTTACGTAGCCATTTCTAATAGACACTGTCTCATAGCAGATTTTCTGGTATTGTGGCTCTTAAAATTTTCTTCCCCCTCTTCCTTGACATTCCCTGAGCCAGATATGTGGGAGCTATAATACAGATGTATTCACAGCGGCTGGGCTCTCCATGACCCACTGATCTCTGTATTGAGTCCAGTTGCGTTTTTTTTCTGATGCTCTCCATTTTCTGATGCTCTACAGCAGTAGAGAGAAACTTCTTTGATAAAAGATAATAAATAGCTACCCTTACCTGTAGGTATAAGATTTAGAATGTAGTTAAGGAGTTATTCTAGTCTAGCAAAGTGACAGCAGTAGCTTCTTTGTTGAGGTCCATGACCTCATTAGCCTAGGGAAGTTGGCTCTGTTTCTAGTGTGACATAGGATTTCCTCCCTGTTCTGGGGTCCTCAAGTCCAAGTAGATAGCCATTGTTTACTACCAACGTGTGATCACCACTCTTGCACCTTAACAGATGATCTCGTCATGCTGGTCACTGAAGTTCACAGGTGTCCCAGCGGGGTAGGACTATGACTTGCTTCCCTCTCTTGACAGTTTGCATAGTGTTTTCTGGTACTATGGAAGTTAGACCACAGGAAGAAGACTTTCAGGTTAGATCCACCTCAGATAATAAAAATCTCTAGTGTGAGGTGTCTTCAGCAACAGAGGTGTACCTTCAACCTCTGAAAGGCAACCAAGTGCAATAGCAGCAGCCATATTGTTTGGGGAAATCACTTGTACTACACTGACCAACCACTTGAAAGAAAAGCTCTTGTGCCCAGTATTGGGGTTTTTGATCGTCTAATGTCTTACTTCATTCATTTTTAAGATCTGCTTTTTTTTATTAAATGAACATAACTTATTCAGATACCATTAAAGAAGTTTTGATTTAGTACATCTTTTCAAGTAAATTATGCCTAAAATATTCCAGCCTAATATCAGATACATGGTACTATTAATTTTTATTTACTTTTTATTTGAGACAAGGTGTGGTGGTTTGAATGAGAATGACCTCCATAGGCTCATGTATTTGAATACTAGGCCCCCAGTTAGGAAGGATTAGGAAGAGTGGTCTTCTTGAAGGAGGTGTGTCACTGGGGATGGGCTTTTAAGTTTCAAAAGCCCATGCCAGGCCCAGTCTCCTCTCTCTCTCTCTCTCTCTCTCTCTCTCTCTCTCTCTCTCTCTCTCCCTCCCTCCAACATGCAGATAAAATGTATGGTCTCAGCTACTGCTGCAGCACCATGCCTGCCTGCCTGCTGCCATGCTCCCCGCCATGATCTTCATGGACTCACCTTTTAAAACTGTAAGCAAGCTCCCAATTAAATATTTCCTTTATAAATTGCCTTGGTCACGTGTCTTTTCACAACAATAGAAAAGTAACTAAGATACAGGTCTTACTCTGTAGCTTACTCTAGCCTGGAACTTGCAAAGTTGACCAGGCTAGATCCTCCTGCCATAGCCTCCTAGTGTAGACGTCCTAGTGCTGGGATTGCAGGCATAAACTACCGCACTCACTCTGTATACACATTTGATGCGGGCCCTTTAAAGAAGGAGAGAAGGGGAATGTCACAGCAGAGTGGTTATGAGGCTCCATCACTTGTGCACACAGCACTTGTGTCCCAGACAACTCCAGTGACAAGAGGTGAAGTTCACTTTCAGGAGAGTGATGTCTGTGATTTATTAGCAACATCCTCAGCAGATGAGGCAATGCAGGAACTAAATAGATGCTAGGCATGTTCTATTGTATGTTGAGTGGACATTGGAAAGTAAAGCCCTATACATTATCATGAACTGTCACAAGTATCCTTTCAAGTAAAGGTTTTGTGGTGATTTGAATGAGAAATGTCCCCCAAGAGTTCATGTATTTGAACACTTGGTCCCCAGTTAAAGAGTTTATGGGAACTTTAGGAGGTGCAGCCTTGCTGGAGGAAGTATGTCACTGTGAATGGGCTTTGATAGATTACACCATTGGCCCACGTCTTGTTCTTCATCTACTTGTGTGTAGATGAAATGTGACCAACCAGCTTCCTTGTCCTGCTGCCATACTTTTTCACCAAAATGGGTTCCATCCTCTGGAACCATAAGCTAGATAAACTCTTTGTTCTGTAAATTGCCTTACGTCATGGTATTTTAGCACAGCAAGAGAGAAGCGACTAGTTCAGGTTCCATCCATTCATCTGATGAAAACGTCCAGCTACTGTTATCATCTCGAATTTTAACACCATAAAGCAATATCTGTTTTATTGTGTTCATGGGTCTGGGATCAAATATTCAGGCAGAGCACAAAGAAAATATCTCATGTCTGCCCCCATAGCATGTAGCAACTCAACTGGAGACAGTGATGGACTCCATCAGGGCCTTGGCTTATGCTTCCAGTTGGGTTCTCAGTTCTTCTTTTGTGTGTCTGCTGGGGCTAAATGAGCACATCTGGCCCTTTAGTTTGGAAAACTGAACCAAAACATGGTTTTCTTCTTCTCCTCTCTTCTCCTCTCTTCTCCTCTCTCCTCCTCTCTTCTCCTCTCTCCTCCTCTCTCCTCCTCTCTCCTCTCCTCTCCTCTCCTCTCCTCTCCTCTCCTCTCCTCTCCTCTCCTTCTCACTACTCTTCTCTCCTCTTCTCTCCATACAACTTATGCGGTTAGCTTGGAATTCCTTACAGTGTGGCAATCCCAGGTCAGTCATATTTTCCATGGTGGCTTGTTTCCCAGCATCCCAATAGTGTATAGTTACCCAAGGCCAGTGTGCATTTTACTTGGCAAGGGTAACATTAGTAGTTAAATTTTTTGGAGACCCATTATTGGGCAATAATTATCATACAGTATTTTCTCAGTCAATCTTACTTTTCATTTGAGTGATCTCATTTGAACCTTGCTATATTCTGTGACTTTCTGACATGTGGGAATGTTTACCGTTGAGAACAAAATACACAAAAGAGGATTGCATTATTCTTTAAGGCCAAGAGATTATTTTCTACTGTTGACTCCAGACTTGGGAGTGATTTTCTTAGAAGGATATGTATCATAGTTAGAATTCCAAGGCATAGAAGAAAGCTAGATGCAAAGAGTTGTTCATCAGACATGCACAATATTGGGGAGGAAAGCCAAGGCTCATGGAAAGCCTTGGGAAAAGAGAACACATTGATGCCCATGGAGAACTAGTTCCAGAATGTCCCTTCTGAAAATACTAAAAGTCACAAACACTCAAATCTCCTGTATAAAATTGTGCAGTATTTGCCCATAACTCATACATAACCTGTTATATACTTTAAATCACTTATAGGTTACTTGATATACTGTAAAACTGTTAAAAAAAAAACTGTATTATTTAGAGAAGAATGACAAGTTCAGGAATTCTGTGCATGTTTAGTGCAGATTGAACAGTTCATGCATTTTTGATTCATGATTGAATGTGCACATAGGTAGAACCTGTGAACACAGAGGACCAATTATATTGACCTGTAACCCTAGCACTCAGTAGGCTGAAGTAGGAGGATCTCAAGTCTGATACTAGCCTGGACTACATAGCAAGACTATAGCAAAAAAAAAAAAAATACAGTTGTGAGAGGGAGAGGTGAGATTGTTTATTACTAAGTCTGTAAACACAGCTCATAAAAGGGCCTATTTTCTCAGAATTCTTATGCAAATAGCAGAAAAGGATTTTAAAGAAAACTCATCAGACCATAGAATTAGGAAACACTAATATTATTTACAGGAAGGCCCACAAAAACTAAACATCTTGCCCTAAAATGCACAGTAAAATGGAAGGCCCAGGACATAAAGCCAGCTGTGTAGCTAGAAGTCAGTGGCCTTTTGTTGCATCATGAGAAATCATGAAGTAGATAAGAAAAAGTGTGTTGGTTAACATCTTGGTTAGAAGTGAAAAGGTTTGGGCTCACACGGACAGAAAAGACAGGTATCAGAAGGTTATCAGGGAACTCTCTGAAGAGAGAGGAAGGTTGGAGAACTCATTTCTGAACATGTTACTAGAGGTGGTCATGGTCAAGCTGAAGCCAGAGCTGGTTATGGCAACTGGTGCTGGCACCTTGGCCTCTGAGGCTTCATGGCCAGAAGTTTGTTTTGCCGTGGCTGTTCTTTTTATGTTTTGAGTTTTGCTAAATAAAACAGGGCTGCCCAGAAACAGCAAGAGTCTGATGTGTACATTTTTACCTGCACTGACCTCGTTTTCTGCTCATTTTATTTGTGGCTCCATATGGAATCTGTCCATCTCATTGCAAGCATGTTTGAGGTAAAGTTGCTAAGAGAGTGTAGTGCCCCCCAAGCCCAGAATACGGTCAGTATTGTTCATGCTCTCCAGAGGAGAGAGTGCTGGGGGTGAGGGCAGGGGTGCAGGGGTGGGTAGAGGAGAAATTGGAAGGGAGAGACCGGAGGGTCGATTTGATCAAAACATATTATGTGCATGTATGAAACCCTCAATTTAAAAAAGAGAAAGGAACCAAGGAATTCAGAGAGGAGGGGAGCTGGCTGAAGCCCGAGACTTCGTGAATGGCAAGGAACTGCATGTTCCAGCATCTCTGCCTAAGAGAAAGAAAAAGAATTACAGGGTCTGAGTTAAATTGAGAGGACAACTGGTCAGAAAAGAACATGACATCATTTGAAATAAAGCAGATGAAAGGAATTTCAGAGAGCCACCTGAGGATCTGCTAGCAGAGACAGTACTAGGCCCTGCACTGGCCTCAGGAGATCAATAGAAAGAGTAAAGTCAAAACAAAACAAAACAAAACAAAACAGGTTAGGCTAGTTGCTAGAACATGAAATTATAAAACATGAGACCAATTACAGAGTGAACGTGAAAAGGGATACAGGAAAATGCATGTATTAACGTTAAGTAAGACTTAGCACATGCAGTCTGGTGGGATCAAATCCTTAAAAAATAAAATGCCCTAAAATCATGTATTTTATACTTGTCTCGTGCTGGCTAAATGCTTATCCTTGTTTAGAGGTGGGAAAGAGACTGACGAGTATTAAACCATCTTTGTCAAAACACATGTGTAGCGTGTGCTACCCCAAGGTGGAGCACACATCTGCACCAATTAAACCCACGTGGTCTTTCCCACTTTATAGTGAGGACTTTTGAATTCAGAAAACTTAACCCAATAAGTGATTTGTATTTATTCCCAATATAAACATGAAGTAGGACATAGGGGCTACTTTTGAAAACCTTAATACATTGTACTGAAAATAAAAGGTGTATCAGAACCACTTCTGTGGGGAAAGAAACAGAACGATGGAGGCGGGTAAGCCCCCTCACGTTTTCCTTCCTCCATGTGTCGACTGTTGCTGCACCAGGACATGCAAGCATTATTCACGAAGTGCTCGTGTGGGAAAGAGAGGACTGAGTTTCAGCGATTTGTGCCCTTTCCTTGGTTTGGGGTTGTTGATGCAAAGAGAATACGTGGCAAGGCCCTGCATGTTCTAGCATTTCTGCTTAAATAGAGCATTGCAAGTAGTCATTTCTAGACCATAGTCATTAAAAAGCAGGTGTGCCTTCTTTATTGGTATTCTTTCTTTCCTTCCAACTAGATGTTAGGATCCCAGGTGACCTCAGAAGTCACATGTTGAAGACAACATAGTCACTATCAGCCTATCACCATCCACAACCAGTATTCAAACATGAAGACCATCGCTGGGGGCTGGGGAGATGGCTCAGTGGGTAAAGTACTTACTGTGGAAGCATGAAGAAAGACCTGGGTCCAGATCCCTAGTGTCCATTTAAAAGCCAGGCATGTGCCTATTGCCCCAGTGGTGGGTGCAGAGACAGATGGATCCAGGGACTTGCTGGCCAGCTGGTCTATCTGAAATAGCAGCAAGCCCCAGGTTCAAAGAAATACCTTGATTCAAAAATTAAAGTAGAGAAGACAAAATGGAAAGGGGGCTGTCAAATTGTCCTACGAAGAAGGATATTGTTCTGTAAAGACATTAATCACTTTTTTCTTTCAAATTCACATACCATGCACAATTAAATATAGACATCGGAAACCCTTGGGATATAATTGTTAGAACTCATTTAATTATTTGAAATTAATTTATGGACTCAAGAACTTACTTATTGAAAGTTAATTCATGAGCCTGGAGTTCATAAGTCATGTTTGCACAGCAGAATTACCCTCCTTACTAGCTACAAAGCTAGTATGTAATATACACATCATGTGCTTTACGTTGAATACTGTGTGAGTTTATAAGTACAATTTTCAGTACCCTTTTGCAAGTTTCTAATACAGTTATATTAACTGTAAAGATGTTGAGGCAGCATTGCTCAGAGGTGACAATATGGGTAAGAATGGGCCAACAATTAAATTTACACTATATTTCTCTAGTAAACTATAAACAGTTTTTAAGAGGTTAAGTTTGAATGCTATTCAATAGGTAAATGGAGATCATTGAAATATTTTAATCAGGCAGGTGGAATGATAGATTCTTTAGCTAAGAATCATTGCCCAGGAGTTTTCAAAGTCAATTGAATTAGTAAGAGAACCATGGACCCAATTGGCATTTGTCCTTGGTATTTGTTCTTCCTTCATTTATTAACAAGGGAACTCTGGAGTCAGTTGAAAGGCCAAATAGTCTTAGCAATAGTATTGCTAAGAGGTGTGACTAGAGACTACTTCAATAGCAGATTGACAAGAGTGCTACATTTTTATGTACTTCCCATAAACACTTCCTGGTCAGATGGTGGATGACAACCCATTAGTAAAAACGATGCCTTCGTATCTTGGGGGTACTGTTTGGATGACCAAAATTTGTTAAGCTGGCAGAGAGGAGAGAAATCAGAACAAATTTGTTCTCAGTTGTTGTCAGAGTTCTGGAGCACAAAGTTTGTGTTTTAGTCAAATGTAATCTGTATACTCTTGATATTACAGTACCCTTTCTCCTTTTATTACAGATTCCTACATCAGCATTGTACAGATCCCTGAAGGTTCCTCTTGTGGATCGGGTCCCCTTTTACCTGATCCTACCTCTCCTAAATCTCACATGTTCACTCTTTGTTTACAATCTCACGTGTGTGAGCTCAGAAGTTGTGTCAGTAGTTTACATATGTAATGTGTCTGTCTCTCACCTCCTAAAAATGGAGTATAGCGTCTATTATCATAGATGAAAGTGAGACAAGATCAAAAGCATTTCAACACAGGGCCCCATAAGTAAACAAGGAAAGCAAATACATAAATCAGGAACGTATTTTTAAAGCATGTAAAAAATTTAAAGATACCAAATTCTGAATAACAAAAACAATTCTGAAAAAGAAAAATACAGCAGAAAGGATCAAACAGTGTGCTGGTGGTATATATATATATTAAAAAAACAGAACAATAAGCTAAAAGCAAGAGAAAAGAATGAAGTTGTGCAAGGATGCCAAGATCTCTCAATGGGGAAAAGACAATCTTTTCAACAAACACCACAGGGGAAACTGGTTATCCACACACAAGAGTGAGGCTATAATATGGAAATAAACTCAGAATGGATCAAACACCCAAATATAAGATGTTTAAAACTACAGCACAAAAGCCCTTCAACACTAAATGTGGCAATGATTTCTTGTGTATGTCAGCAAAGGAACAGGAAAATAAAGAAAAAGAGAGAGAGAGAGAGAGAAATTGGGCAGAACAATACATCATAAATATGTACAGCAAAAGACAATCATCAACAGGGTAGAAAAGCAACCACAAATAGAAGAAAATATTTGCAAATTGTACACCTAATGGACCAATGGCAATAATGCAAAAAGTAGTTGTAGCATGAATCTTAAAAGTTCTTCTTAATAAAACAAACCTGGGCCAGGTATTGGGGTGAACACTGGAAGGCCAGAGAGACAGAACAAGCCACAGCTATCTCACCTCGCTGAATCCTCAGCTGGTCTTGTTTCCTCAAACTGGATGCCCCGAGCCCTCATCCAGAATGGGTCTCAGCTGAACTGCTGCTAGAAGCCTGAAAGCTTAACCAGCCACATGCTTCTCCAGGCCAAAGGCTTCTCCAGGCCAAAGGCCTCTAGTTTCTGTTCCTCACGCCTTATATACCTTTCTGCTTTCTACCACCACTCCCTGGGATTGAAGGCGTGCTTTCTGGGATTAAAGGCTGTGTCTCACTGTGCCTGGCCTTTCCAACGTGGCCTTGAACTCACAGAGATCTAGAGGGATTTCTGTCTCTGGAATGCTAGGATTAAAGGCGTATGCTACCACTGCCTAACCTCTATGTTTAATATTGTGGCTGTCCTGTTCTCTGACCCCAGATAAGTTTATTAGCATACACAATATTTTGGGGAACACAATACCACCACAAGTAGTTCTAAAACTCAACAACAAAATATCAGATTAAAAACTAAGGAAAAGACTCAAGTAGACATTTCCCCAAAGATATGCAAATAGACGATAAGTATAGGAAAAGATGTCCAACATCACTAATAATTAGAAATGAAAATTAGGACTGTAATGAGAGACTATCTCTTAGTGATCATGATGGTCACCACCAAGAAAGGCAGAAAATAATACAGGAATCATTTGAGCACTGTTGATAAGTAAATTGGTACAGCATTGTGTAAAACAGCGTTGTAGTTCCTCAGGGAACTGAACAGGATTATTGTGAGAGTCAATGACTCCACTTCTTGTTATAAGATAAAACCCAACGAGGTAAAAAGATAAAGATCTTAAAGAGATATTCATATACCCACATTCTTGGCAGAATTATTCACAATAGATAAAAGCAGTTCAAGTGTTCACTGGTGAATGGGTAGGCAGATGTGGTAAATGTACACAATGGAATATTTTTCAAGCTTAAACAGAAAGGAAATTCTGTCATTGAATACAGTGTGAATGAATCATAAGACATTTTGCTAAGGGAAATAAGCCAGTCACAAGAAAGACAAATACTATATACTCTGGTTATATGAGATACTTAGAATAGTGGTTGTCAGGGAATAAAAGGAGCTATTATTTAAAGGTTCTAGAGTTTCAGTTTTCCAAGATGAAAAGAGATATGAGGATGGACTGCACTAATGGCTGTACATTATGAATGTGTTCCGTACCACTGGTCTTTGCACTTCAAAACATGGGGAAGTTTACATTAGCTGCATTTTACAAGAGTAACAAAATTGAGAGGCAAGAGCCTTGTACAACACTAAACAGAAAGAATACAGCCAGACTTTTCTAATAGAAAAAAACCTAGAGGTGGGAAGTCTGGAGAGTCAGAGATACTTACTCTGGAATCTCAGTAGCTGACTATAGTATCTTCCTCAATGACATGTTGCTCCTTTCTCTCTTTTTCAGTGACCAACAGTGTCTTAGTTACTGTTCTATTGCTGTGAAGAGACACCATGACCAAGGCAGTTTATTAAAAAAAGCATTTAATTTGGAGCTTGATTATAGTTTCAAAAAATGAGTCCATGACCATTATGGTAGGGAGCATGGCAGCATGCAGGCAGGCATGGTGCTGGAGCAGTAGCTGAGATCTTTTATCTGATACACAGTCAGAGAGAGAAACTGGGTCTGGTGTGAGCTTTTGAAACCTCAAAGTCCACTCCCAGTAACATATCTCCTCCAAGAAGGCCATGTTTCCTAATCTATCCTAATTGGCCCACCAATTAAGGACCAAGCACTCAAATATATGAGCCCATGGTCAGGTGCATTCACGTTCAAACCACCACAAATGGTTGAAGATGATGTCTCAGAGTTCTACAGCTTTGTATATCTTACATTTAATAAATAAATTAATGTAAGCAAATTGTAATTCATTCATTCTTTCTCTCTCTCTCTCTCTCTCTCTCTCTCTCTCTGTGTGTGTGTGTGTGTGTGTGTCTGTGTGTCTGTGTGTGTTGTGGTTTTGTACACACGTGTGGTTGTAGGTATATGAACACATGGATGTACACATATGAAGACCAGAGGTAGATATTAGTTTTCTTTCTTCTTTTTATTTTTGAGATAGGCTGTCTCGCTAAAACTGAAACTCATCAACTCAGTGAGGTTGGCTGGCCAATGAGCATCTCTCCCCCATGTATGCCAATGTGCCAGACTTTTTACCTGGATCCTGGGAATCTGAATTCAGGTTCACATGCTTTCATGGTAGGCAATTTACAGACTGAAGCATCTCTTCTCCCTGAATTCATTCAGTTTCATTCAGCTTCTACCAAGTGTCAAATCAACTAGGACTTGAGGGTAGGAGGTTACACATGGCTCCCTAAAACCTATCCTATGAATGAAGGATTGATTTTTGAGCAAAAATATCTTCTTCTTCAGGTGGTGGGAAAGACTAGGAAAGTGAGTACTTTGTGGAGACAGAATTGCAGGCTTTGAAAGCCTGAGTGAGGGTAAAAGCTGTAGAGAAGAGAGAGAATGAAAGACAGTAAAGGTAGAATAGGAACCACTCAGTGGCAACCAGGAACTACAACAGGTTGATATCCATATGAGGTCACAGAGTCTGTGACAGTATGCACAAGACCTGCACAGGTTCAGACCAGATAAAATCCCAGCACGGAGAAGGGGAAGTGGACACAAAGTCCCAGCCCTACCCAAGAAGCTGTTTGCAATTGATACCTGCTGGGATTGTGAAAATCAGTTTTTTCTAATGGAGTGACACTGGCTTTATCAACCACACTCCAGGGTGGGCCCCACGCCCCAGAGTAATCAGCCAACACAAACAGACTCAGTGTTTTTGTGTTTTGCTTTGATATTTTCTGTCTCACTGGGTTTTTACTTTGTTTCTTGTTTTGGAGAAAAAGGAAGATCAGAGGGGTGAGGAGCATCACAGAGTAGTTGAGAAGAGAAACAAATATGATCAAAATATTTTGAAAAAAATTTGAAGATAATTTTTTTTCAGAATAAAACCAGTAAAAGTGAGCAAGTGAAAAATAATGATTTTAGCCCAGACATGTTGAGTTCAAGATTATGAGGTGGCACTGAAATGCGCTCTGGCAAAGCTTATTAGAATTCAGGAGAACGGTAAGAACAGGAGATACTAGTTTATTTAACTGAAGAATTGGTTCTGACAACACCTGAGGCAGTCACTCTCCGGCTGTGGGAAAGCAGCAATGAATAATACAGACATGAGCTCTGGCCCCAGGTGATAGTGTGCACTGTGGTATCCTTACAATATTTAAGAATCTTCAGGAATCTCTTTAAATGATGAAAAATTATGTGTCTTTTCCTTGGAAAATTTTTCATTCTTTCAGCAAAAGTCTCTACAAATATGTGATCTCAAAGAAGTAAACATTTATGGAGACAAAATTATACTTAGATATTGGCTTAAAGAAACAACAAGAAATATCAATATTGACAGTGTGGGGGAAATGCAGACACCAGAGAAGATGCACTCAAGTTGAAGGTAATCTAGAAGAAGGACCTCTTGCCTGCCTATAGTGACCAGGGCAGGTCTAAACAGAAAGAATGGAGACAGCCTCTTCCCAGCTCTCTCAGTCCTCTCAGATTCCTTTGAGAGGCATGAAAGCTCAACACACTATTGTGTGTTTGTTTAATGGAGCATCAGAAATAGCCAAGAGTCAAGAGGTTGTTTTCCCACAAGTTGGTTCCACAAGAGATGACAGGTCAAAATGACCAGTTATTGAAGAATAAAGTGAATCCAGTGGAGCTTTAGCAGAAGCTAAAGGAAGCCAACAAAGGCTGGAACGGAAGGATGTGACGAAGCCAGGAGGAACTGCAGTGCCAGCCAGGCAAAGGCGGAGTGGGTGAACCAGCAAGGATGCCGTGAAGTCTCCAGAAGCATTCACCACGTTCTTGCAGGGAGGACATGGGAACAGGGTGTCACTAAGAGGAAATTAGGAGAAGTCTCTTCCAGCTGAAACAAAGTAAGTCTCTCCTTGCTTTGATCAGTCCAGAAAAAAAAGGAAGAATGCAGAAGGTAAGAATTGTAGAGATGTGTGTTTTATCCAGAAGAACTTTAGTGATATGTTTTGATACATTTAAATTTTTGTTATTCATGAGTGTGGGAGTCAGTAAGTTAATTTGAAATGAGATGAAAATGTACCAACTTCAATAGAATAAAAAAAGCAGATACCCAAACCAGAAGAATTCAAGAAAGATTCCTGAACAAGGGGTGTGGCATTCTTGGGAAGGGCAGAAGTGAGGTTGCAAGTAAGGACCGAGCATGCGGAGGAAGTGAGCAGAGACTACACTGAGAAAATCATTAGCAGTTAAAGAAAGACAAGCAGTAACAATGCCCTTCAACCTCTGTGTTCTTATCTGTGAAGGAAAGGGAAGTAATAAGAAGATGTACAGACAGAGCTGTGTAGGAACTACTGTGTGAAAACACCCATGTTTGCTCATTTCAGTAGTGTGTGTCCAGCTTCCCCACTGATTAGACGCACAGGGAAATGTCCCTCCTGCACTGCCCTCATTCACGTTCATCTCTAATAAAGCTACAGACAGAGGCATGGAAGGGCTTCCTTATGTCATGTGTTAGATTCTCTAACCAGGCTTGTTACACTGCAAACAACCTATTCTTTAAAACTACTTCACATGTCTGAGAGGAAGTCTCTTTCCTGCTGTGATCCTAATGACGCATCCAAGAAGAAAGCCATACCCACCAAGGAAGAGGGAGGAAGATGAGCACAAGAGCTCATCCTTCCAAAAGTTTTTAAAATTTAGGTTGGGTGAAGTTCATGCACCCATGTGTGTGGGAGCCAGCGGTGGTCTCTTATTAAACATGGGACGAGGATGGGGTTATACTTCTGACACGGGTGCTGGGAGTCCAGATTTACCCCCTATGCTGTGCAGCAAGTGATCTTACCCACTGAACCCTGTCCCCAAACTTCCTGCATATAAATTCTGTTCATTTTCTCTATACTATAGACTATATACTATACCCATCTATATCTGTAATAACTATACCTATTATATCCCTTGCATATAGAGTAAACATGAAAATTTCATAATCATGTTGAAGAAATCAATGAATGAATTGAAGGGAGTGTGGTAGCAGCTATGTTCTTATTTTAGCATTACTTGCATCAGGTTGTTTACCAGTACTTTTTCCAATCATCATTATGCTCTAAAAACATCATTCTGAAAATACATGAAATTGTAGCGATGTATTGTGTACCCTATTAAACTTGCCTGAGAATCAGAGGACAGAGCCAATCACTAGAGGTCAGACAGTGGTGGCACATACCTTTAATCCCAGCACTTGAGGTCTCATGCCTTTGCTTGGGAAGCACATGCCTTATATACCTTTCTCTGCCCTGCCATATTACTTCCTAGGATTAAAGGTGTGTGCCACCATTGCCTGGCTCTTTCTCTCCTATACTGGATCAATCTCATGTAGCCCAGTGTGGCCTTGAACTCATAGATCCAGATGAATCTCTGCCTCCTGAGTGATAGGATTAAAGGTGTGTGCCACCACTGCCTGAGCTCTATGTCTAATCTAGCAGCTGGCTCTGTCCTCTGATCCTCAGGCAAGTTTATTAGGGTACACAATATGAAATAATAGGAGGAAATTCCTGTGTTAAATACTTAAAAGAATGTCTGAGGTGTAGTGAAAAGAGCATTGGTCCCAGAACCAATAACAGAAGAGTCAATCTTAGATCCCTTAGTCAATAGCTCTCTGGCTTTGGCTAAGTAAATTGTTATTTTTAAGGCTGTTTCTTCATTCATGATTGGTATTAAAAATTCTAACTTGTGTGATTGACAGGACAAGCACCTAATAATATTGTTCACTCAGTAAATGTAGCGTTGCAATGAATCTCACATTGATTCATTGATCAACAGTCTTATATTTGTTGTTCACTGTTGTATTTATTGTATTTATAATATTAAATGACACTTTCAGTAAATAAATATTTACTGATTCAGTGTTGAATTAATGACTATTTGTGTTTAAGGATAGTTAAAATAAGTCATATTTACTCAGGCATTTCGATAAGCACATTATATGTGTTGTTCCATTTTATAGCTACATGAAGAAGATGCTATCATTTTACCCACTTCATAACTGAAAGAACTAAATGTTCACCCCAGGGGTCTGTGAGCTCCCCAATCATAGGGTTCTCCACCAGATTTACTGTACCAGGCAGGCATTTATTCCTATGTAGTAGGCCTTAATTCTGGTTATAAAGAGGTTGGTTACTCCTGTAACATTCATGCCGCTAATTGCATCCATGGCCTTATCTGTCCACACTGGTCATTATTGTAGTTCCTAAGATTCACAACTGGACAAGAAGCACCCTAGTCAGTACCGACTTGATTCTCCATGTTCTGTGGCCAATAAATGTGGTTTCTTCATATGTAGGATTTTACTATCAAGTTCTGGTGGCCAACTAAGAACAGTGTCAATATCCTGTATTATTTGGGGGGGGTCTCAGGGTCACCGCTGACTAACAACTTAAGAGGAGGTATCACACACTTGGCACTAGGCTTTTTATTTGGCAACTTCTGGGAGGAGGAATATCCCCTATAAATGGTGACTCCAATTTTATATGAACATGTAAGTTGATGGCTAGCCTGGTCTACAGAGTGAGTTCCAGGCCAGCCAAGAACACACAGAGAGACCCTGTCTCAAAAAAAATATTTTTCCATACAATTTTTTAAAACACCCTTAGTGTCAGTTATTTCTCTCCCTGCCCTTCATCTGCCCTACTCTCCCATCCCTTTCTCTACCTAAACCTCCTCATTATTCTCCTCTCCCACTTCATATCACCTGTGTTCTACTATCACCCCCACCCTTAAGTTGTTTCTCCTGTCTCCCTACCAATAGTCCCTTAAACCTGCTTCTATTATTCTGCTAAATGGACACAATATCAAACTGCCCTCTAAATCTGTATCTGTGTACTCAAAGATTAATGCAGCTCTCAGACCTCATCAGAGAAGTTTCTGTGTTCAGTGGAAAGTAATTAATGCAGAAACACACCCCTGACCAAAGTGCAGAGAACAACTGTCTGGAAGTATTCAGCCACAGAAGTGTGTCTATATCTCCATTCTCCCCACCCCCAAGGCTTCGGGATCATCATGGAAGAGAGAGCAGAAAGACTGTGCGAGTCTGAGATCAGAGGACCCACGTGTCTTCTGTATGTAACTGAACCACTGCACTCATGAACTCACAGCAGCTATGGTTGTTTGCGTAAGACTTGCACAAAATCAAGCCAACATTCCAAGATGGGGGTGGAGGTCACAAGCCCCCATCTCTAACAGAGGAGCTATAGATAGTTGATAACATCTCAGGGGAAGAAAGTCAGCTTTCTTTAAGGATGTGGTAGCTCAACCATGCTCTAGGGGATGGCTCCGCACTCAGGCAGCACAAACTGGACTTGGAGGTCACTTCAAAGAGGAAAAGAAAAAGAGGACAGGGAATTGGGAGGGGGAGGGGTAGATCTGGGAAGAATGAGGTGCAGGAGGAAGTATGAATAGGATCAAAATACATTGTATGAAATTATCAAAGAAGTAATAACAATATATTATTTTAAGAAAGAATTGATTAAAGGCAGTGGTGGCGCATGCCTTTAATCCCAGCACTCGGGAGGCAGAGCCAGGCAGATCTCTGTGAGTTCGAGGCCAGCCTGGACTACAGAGTGAGTTCCAGGAAAGGTGCAAAGCTACACAGCAAAACCCTGTCTCGAAAAAACCAAAAAAAATAAATAAATAAATAAAAATAAATAAATAAATGAAAAAAGAAGAATTGAATGCTCAAAAAGTAAGTTACTAAGTTAAGTCATCTAAATTCCTTCTCCCATGGCATTGACTCAACCCCTTATGAGAAGGGTGGGTATCACTAGGTTGGCATGCTCCTTTCAGAAGCTTGCCAAACCATAACTCTAATGTTTTCAAATGGGATGGTAATTCATTCTGTGGATTCCCCAGGTTGTAAGTCTAATCTTTTACCTTACATTCCAAGGCCATTTAGCTCAATTATGAGCCTCCACTTCAAACCTGCAAATCATGATGCATAAAAGCTTCAAACAATGTTGTAGCCACTAAAAGACTACCTCTTTAGAGTGAATAGACTATTAATTTTACTTATGATACATTAAAATATATTAAAATGAGATGTCCGCCGTGTCTCCTTTGGGGAACCCAGAGACATTTCTGGTGCATAAGCAGTATAGAGGACAGGACTTGGGGTTAGATAGAGGCGGTTTTGTATCCTAGGTCCTTTACACATTCAACAAGGGATGCTGCCCAAGTTACTTTGGCTCCCCAAACCCCAGTTTGTGATCAGTAAAATGGGGTTAATAATGACAGAGCCACCAGTGCCTGCAGGGGCGAAGCAGTCTTCTTGAAAGCAATTGGACAGACTACCATGAGGCGCAATTCTATGTAAATACTCACTTTCTGTCCCTTTCATTGTTTAAGGTTAGTAAGAATCACTCTTATAGAAATACAGTAAATATTGTATATTCATAATTTTCACTTGGTCTTCAAGGTCAAGGTTACACATGCTGACTAAGTAGTTTTGGAGACAGATTTACCCCAGCGTTTTTATTTTTATTTTTTTAAATAAATATCTTTATTTTATAATTAATTTAATTTTACATATCAGCCACAGATTCCCCTGTCCTCCCACCTCCCACCCCCCCCCAGCCTTCCTCCCCAATCCACTCCCCATTCCCACCTCCTCCAAGGCAAGGTCTCCCCTGGGGATTCAGCCCAGCCTGGTAGATTCAGTTGAGGCAGGTCCAGTCCCCTCCTCCCTGCACCAAGGTTGAGCAAAGTGTCTCAGCATAGGCCCTAGGTTCCAAAAAGCCAGCTCATGCACCAAAAACAGGTGCCGGTCCCACTACCTGGGGGACCTCCTAAACAGTTCAAGTTCATCAACTGTCTCACTTATCCAGAGGGCCTGGTCCAGTCCCATGGGGGCTCCTCAGCTATTGGTTCACAGTTCATGTGTTTCCACTAGTTTGGCTATTTGTCCCCGTGCTTTTTCCAATCATGGTCTTGATATCTTTTGCTCATATAATCCCTCCTCTCTCTCTCGCCAATTGGACTCCTGGAGCTCCACCTGGGGTTTGACCGTGGATCTCTGCATCTGCTTCCATCAGTCACTGGATGAGAGTTCTATCATGACACTTAGGGTGTTCAGCCATCCGATCACCAGTGTAGGTCAGCTCAGGCACTCTCTCGACCATTGTCAGTAGTCTACAGTGGAGGTATCTTTGTGGGTTTCTGGGGCCTTCTCTAGCACTCTGCTTCTTCCTATTCCCCTGGGGTCTTCATTTATCATGGTATCTCTTTCCTTGTTCTCCCACTCTTTTCCTGATCCAGCTGGGACCTCCCGCTCCCCTAAGCTTGCTTTCCCCCGACCCTTGCCCTCCATTACCCCCCCCTCACCCCCAGTTTGCTCATGTAGATCTCATCCATTTCTCTGTTGCTGGGCAATCCCTGTGTCTTTCTTAGGGTTCTCTTTACTAGGTAGCCTCCCTGGAGTTGTGAGTTGCAGTCTGGTTATCCTTTGCTTTACATCTAGTATCCACTTATGAGTGAGTACATATCATGTTTGTCTTTCTGAGTCTGGTTTACCTCCCTCAGGATCATATTTTCTAGTTCCATCCATTTGCCTGCAAACCTCATGATGTCATTGTTTTTCTCTGCTGAGTAGTACTCCATTGTGTATATGTACTACATTTTATTTATCCATTCTTCAGTTGAAGGGCATCTAGGTTGTTTCCAGGTTTATTATGTTTATTATGTCTTTTCCCTCAAGCTATAAAACTATAAACCACAGGTTTTCTGAGAATGGTACATTTACTAAAAATAAAGGCAAATAATCAGTATCTATAATATTCCTCTTTTACATATTATGCAAGGAGAAGAACTTCTGGTATCTACTAGAATCACTCTGGTAGTAGAATCTAAACCCAACAGGAAATGAGTCATAGCAGGTAGAGGCTGATTTCTTTTTGTTGATTTATTTTCAAAATGTCTATGAAGCATCAGTTATATTCATGACACTGAGGTGAACAGAGATCATGCTCTCTGGGACTTTCTAACTTTGAGGGAAGAAAGAGAACTCATTTAAATAGCTGGGAGGTGAGCTAGTCTTCAGTAAGTACCACAGGCATGTGGAATCTCACGGGATTGCAAGGGAGGGAAAATTGCTTCCCACTGATGGCAAATGGAAGATTTTGAAGGACCTTTTACGTTTAGTAAACAGTAAAGGAACAATCCAAATGATGCTGCTCTTAGGTGGGAACATGCTGCTGACCTAGACTCTCGAACACATAAAAGGTACTTCTACTAGAGTGCCCCAAAGATTCTAAGGATCCTGTCAATCACAGGTCTGTGTAGGACAGTTCTTCTGGCTTTCAATTGATCCTCAGTTATGAAGTAACTCTACATTGTCACCATTTTTCTTCTGGTTTCTTGGTTAGTTGGTCAGCTCCTGGAGGGCAGAGATCAAGTCTTTCATTTGTATCATGAAGTCAAACTCCAGCACAGTACAGACACTTGGCACACAACTGTGTTAGGGAAGAGAAGACTTCACCAAGCCAAGAGATGGGGAAAGAAGAACTCAGTGTTAACAGTGCAGACGGAAATCTTAGGGTCTGGCAGAAGTGCATTCAGGTCATGCAGTTAGGAGGCTGGGGCTGGACCAGTTCCAGAACAGACCAGAGATGGTGGGGATACAACATGCAATGAGCCCCAGGGAAGGTGAACTACTGCATTACTCAGCCCTGATCGGTGAAGAAAGCTCCATTATTCTCCCTAGCCTCTGGCTTGAGGTTGGTGGTGACATGAAGCTTGAATGCAGGCATGTAGATGTCTAAAAGAAAAAAGTTGGAGTGAAAAGCTGACTCAACAGTAAAAAGTTGGATAATAATTTAATAATGTATCTCTTAAATCTTCCGATGGCATACACTTCTAAAAGGATGTTACAAGTAAATCTGAAAAACTAATATAGAAGAGTAAATTTAGGAACATCTGGGGAACTTCTGTCTCCTTTGAAGGTAATATATTAAAAAATATCACCAGCTACCTAACTTGTTGCTGTAAGAATTAGAATAATGAAAATAGTTTTAAGCTCAAGGAAAATGTTACCTTCATACAAATCCCCCTTTTTGTCATAAATTAAATTTTAGATGTAATTAGTTGTCCCTATACAATGCTTTCTAGAATCTAATAGAAGAGACTCACCACTACATTCTGCAGCTCTTTGAACTGGAGTGCCTCTCCCCATGTCCCTGTCTATGTAGAAAGGTTGGAGTTACAGAGAACAGAATAGAAGGGAGAGAACTTGCCAGAAATTTTAATGTTGGCAAACAGAGAAGGTAGAAAGGAGGCCACAACTGCTGAATAGCTTAATCAATATATGTTGTTAAAACTCCACCTTA
Organism: Peromyscus nudipes; assembly: GCA_902168325.1. Lineage (NCBI taxonomy): Eukaryota > Metazoa > Chordata > Mammalia > Rodentia > Cricetidae > Peromyscus > Peromyscus nudipes. The sequence goes on along the minus strand of CABHPH010141323.1, from coordinate 21,928 downwards.
AAAATCAAGAAACAGATTTGCAAGAACTATGGAAGAACAGACTGGGCAAGGAAGTAGACGACTGGATCTAGGATAGCAACAGTGTGCAAACCTCAACTACTCACACACAGTGAAATGTTTCCTAGGCCAACACTGTGTAAACTTTTTTTTCTGTAATAATAGGAACCAAGCTCTTAAACTGGGCTAACCTGAGACTTCTAGGCAATTAATATATGAGTGAACTAGACAATTATAAAATCCAGTAATTTCTAGCCATTAATTCAACCCCTCCCCAAAGCAGTACCCGGTTTGAGCCTGCAGGAAGTACTTCAATAAGTAAGAATACTTAAAGCCAGTCAAACGCCTCTGCACAGCCAGCAGTCTGAAGCATCTTGTGTGCATGCACTCACTTACCACTCTGGCAGCTCAGTGAAACAGAGGTTATTTATGTGGCCGTTTTTCAGACGAGAAAGCTGAAGTTTAATCACCTTTCTCAAAGTCATGTAGCATAGTCAGTATTTGAACTCCAGCAGTCTGGATCCAGAATCTGAAATTTGGGGGACTTTTAAAAGAAAGGTCATACTATGTTGCCTAGGCTGGCCACAGACTTCCTATGAAGCAGAGGCAAGCTTCAGTTCTCATGATCATCTTCCCACCTCAGCCTCTCAAAGGCTGAGGTTCTGAGCATGTACCACCACAGCTGGCTCAGAACCTGAATTATTGCTGTCATCCTTCTCCTCCTCTTTTCTTCTCTCTTGACTGTGTAGTACCAGAGACTTGTGCGTGCTGTACAAGTGGCCTGCCACCGAGCCACACCCCCTGGCCAAGTTTGAAACCTTAACCACTATTTTCTAGCACCAGCTACAAAGTAGATCTGCCTATGGGTTTTATACGCAGATCAACACTCAGTTGCAGTGAAAGATTAAGAAACAAGATTAATGCTGTTATACCATTTGACAAAATAGGACCAGAAAATTCTCTATAAAACACCACACGCTTTGTTTCAAATTTGGCCAGTGACTGCCACACAAGTGTTAACATTTGTCACCATAAATACTGAGTCTGTGGCATGATGAGGTTTTTAGAATGTCGGCACGATTTTCAGTGTTATAAAGTAACCAAAGTGTGTCCATTGTGTGTGCAGGCATGTGTGCACACATTTGGGTACCTGTTCAAATGTTTCTTTTTAGTGTATTTGCTCTTGTAGGAGATTTTCACTTTATCTCATATTTCTAGAATCTGTTTTCCTGTTTGAGGCTCCAAGGCTCATTATAGGAATGGGGAAAGGAGAATGGCCTGGTTGAATGAGAAAGCCTGTGACTAACCTAAAATAAAATGGAGCTTCTTCCAAACTGAATGAGAAGTGACACAGAAGAGTCTCTCCTGATGGTTTGTCATGCTGTCACCATATTCAGAGTTTCATTCACAGTTATGGACAGTGGTGTGTTTTGTTTTTAAGTCCATCGTTCAGGGGTATTAAATTCCAATTTTTCGAAGTGAACTAATAGTGGACAGTCAGTAACAGATCTACCCTTACTCCTAATTAAAATGAGATTTTTATCTCTCATGTGTAGCTGAAACTCCTTTAAATATAGCAGTAACTGACCCCCACGCACCCCGCCCCTACACATACACACATGTGTCTCACCTGCACACACACACACACACACACGTGAACAGACACCACATCCAGGAATCTGAAATGGAAACAAGAGCACAGCCAGACTAGTGTGCGGTAAGCCTATGAGGACACATCTAATTTTACATTGTCTTCTGATAGACTGTGGATGGTTAGGTTTGGAAGGTTTCCCTGCGTGTCCAACTGGAAATTCAGTCCAACACATAGTAACATTAAGAACTAATGGATGTGAAAATGTATTACAAGCCACAATAATGGTAGCAAAGAAAAAAATGTACATATGCATATGTTCTGGTGTAATTCTCTTGCAGCTTTTCTGCTCTCAGGCAAGTTGTTACAAACCTCTATTCCCAGAAGGCTGTTTTTGTAAGTCAGCAGCAGCTGTGTTCAAGTAAAGCTTCCACTATGGGATGATGAGAACATTACAAAGGCAGTCTTTTCCGATGGTCCCCAGCCTTTTTCTCCACACTGCCTCTCACTCACTCCAAATAAATTAGTAAAATGTATTCCTGGGCTAGTTGGTGAGCTACAGGGAGTAAAGTAATGGTATAAGAATAACCGAGACTCTTCACTAGCTTAATGAGGTCCTCTGGTTCTCTTCTAAAGGCAAAGCAAAACCAGAACACAAAAGACAATGCTCTGAGCGCTGTGAGACGTTCCAAGAGCAGGAAAAATCCTCTACGAGGTCAGGGAGACCGTAGATGCTTTAATTTGGGAGAGATTAGTTCCTCCAGCACTTGGCAACTCTTGCTGTTCACTTTGCTTGGATGCTGTGTCAGTGCCTTAATTTTAAATGTTCAGGGAAGGAGAGTGAAGCTGTCTATTTAAGGAGGAATCGTTGGCATTTCTTTCTATTTGTGTCCAAATGAGAGGAAGACTAGGGGAACAAGGTCAATGTGAAAGGTGCTTAGAAACTGCAGTAAGCAAATACACATGAGTCGAAAGTCAGTGGTACCTTACAACATGTTAAGATCAGGTTCAGATTTCACGTTACATTCTCTGGATGGTTTGGATTTTTCCCCACTCCAGACAGAATACCCAAGTTGACCTCTGACTGTCCCACACAACCCTGTCCATACACTGAGAAGAGGCTAAGTGAGCTGTGTGTTCCTCTGGATATATGTACTGTATGTCGGGAGCACAGAGCGGTGGGAACAAGAGAATATAGGAAATGATGGTGGAAATGGATCTGACTGGAGGTGAAGACTCAGGTGTGGATGTTACCTTAGATTTAATCGGGCTGCTGGTGATATCATTTCTGTGAGTGTTTACTTTGGCTTCTACTGTTAAACTAACAATGATCCAGTGTTAACGTGATCACATTACTGTGATCAGAAGCTAGAACAGTTTTCTGTCACTTCCCAGGTTTCTTTTGAAAACTTCCCACACCTTGACTTGAGACCAAATCTACGTGTTGGTGCAAAGATGGGATACCTTTCAGAAGACTCAGAAAATGACTGAATTAATTAAAACACACTTGTGTTGACCTAGAATTTCCCTTTTCTTTGCCTTTATTCAGTTTTTTCTTTCTCCCAACCCTTCTGCTGTGTTTCCTTTCCTTGCTTTTCTTCCTTGTTTAATTTTCCTGCTCTATTTGGTTTCCTAAATAGACATATCTTAGAACTAGAAAGGTGAATTTACCAGTGATCTACTTATCAGGCTCTGAAAACAGCTCCCAGAAAGTCATGTATGAAAATGAAGAAGAAGATAGGGAACCTTGAGAATGCAGGCCATGGTGCTTATGTAATCTTCTATAGATCACTTAAGATGACTGTTTGATCAAATTGTAGAAATGTCCCTTGTGAACACCAGATTCCAGTTGTTTCCATAGCTCTTCAGGAAGAAAATGTGTCCAGAGGAATTATGGGATTTGCCTGCATCAGGTCTGGTTTGGAAACTAATGAGCAGAAATAACTGAAAATTTGATTATTCCGGGAATCCTGGTAAAAGATCAGAAACATGTCAGTTGAGATAAATGATGACTGTCTCTCTAGAAGTGCTCTTCAAATTAGGATTTTGCCAAGTGGTAGGAAGCAAACGACTATTTTAAGAAGGTCCAGTGTGCTGTAGGATGGTCTGTATGTCAAATTACTCTGATTGATCAATAAATTAAATACTGATTAGCCAGTGGCTAGGCCGGAAGTATAGGCGGGACTAACAGAAAGGAGAAAAGAGCAGGAAGGTGGAAGGAGACACTGCCAGCCACCGCCAGGACAAGCAGCATGTGAAGATGCCAGTAAGCTATGAGCCACGTGGCAAGGTATAGATTTATAGAAATGAATTAATTAAAGATATAAGGACAGTCAGCAAGAAGCCTGCCACGGCCATACAGTTTGTAAGCAATATAAGTCTCTGTGTTACTTGGTTGGGTCTGAGCGGCTGTGGGACTGGCAGGTGAGAGAGATTTATCCTGACCGTGGGCCAGGCAGGAAAACTCTTGCTACACCAGTGGTGTTCACAATTAGTAATTTGGAATTGTGTCAATCATAGACTATAAGCTCCTATTCTAGTAAATAATACAAATCAAGTAGTCAGGAGATAATTGCCTCTTTCACCTTGATTCTCTAAAATCAAATTTCTCAGTCTTTAGAACATATATCTTGAAGGTGGAAAATAAATGTAAGAGAAATATCTGAATTACAAGATTGTCAGAACACACCCATGAGAGCTCATTGCTGTTGGAAGCAGGGTTGCTTCAAGGAATGTTAACCTTCCACAGAAAGCAAAGTCATCAATAATCTGCCTGACTTGAGGTAAATGAGCAATTCTTTCAAGGAAGAAAATGGGTGATTTGTGTTACTGGAACTGTCTTGTTTGGACTGTGTCGTCACAATAACACATAGAGTCAACTGTTGTTGATGGAACCGTGACACTATTAGGACCCTTTTCTCTGCTCTCAGTTGGCTCCATAAGCACATTATTTTCTCTGACTCACTTTGTCACATAGCGCATTTTTAGGGGAAATATCACCCACACTTCAGCACTCAATGCCCAGTTCTCTGTTTCTGGGGAGTTAGTGTTTGACCAGTGCAGCAGTAAGAATTAGACCTAGTGGTAAAATTTAATGAAATATTTTTCAGAGGTTTACTCACAAAGTTCCATAGTGTTTTGTCAATGCACAAAGAGAGTTTTATTCTGTGTGACCAGTGCCTTTCACAATGCCAGACTCATGTTGGTTTCCAAAAAGACTTGCTGAAAGGTGCATGATAGGTGAAATTCAACCATCACATATTTTTCTATTTAAATATCCTGGCACACTGCAGAGACTCATGTCAACACAGAATAACCACATTTAAATGCACACATACTTTAAAAAAAATCTTTCCCTTTTGGCCTGAGATGTGATGGTAAAAGGGAACAGAATTCAGCATTATAAGGGTCTCCTGTAAGCTGTAGCTAGCTTGATTTTCAATATTCTCTAGGACAGTTAGTCTGAACAGAATACTGCAAGACAAAAACATTCTCCCATTTACAGATGAGCAAATAGCTTCAGACCTGTTTGGTCTCAAAGGTTTCACCAAGGAGAATTCATTAGAGATTAGAATTTAAACAAAAATTGTAATAAATGTCAGCTTAACATTTTTAATGGTGACTGAGAAGTTACCACACCCCAGAAAGGAATAAATTATATGAATCTTACTAGATTCCTTTCCAGAGCTCTACACACACACACACACACACACACACACACACACACAAACACAAACACACACACAAACACACACTGAAATATTGAGGCAAGTCTCAGAGTCAGTCTTTGCAGGCCCCAGCTCATACCCGCAATTACATTTTAAAGTTCGTAGTTTTGTCAGAGAAAGAGGACTCTTCTTGACTTATTTATAACCACACTTAGAAAGATTTAGTTAGTTTTCTTCTTCTTCTTTTTTTTTTTTAAAGAGTTAAGTTCAGGGATCTTATTTCTGTTTTCTTTTTAAGCTTTTTTTTTTTATGTCAAACTGAAAGAGAAACTAAACCAGGAGAGGAAATCTGCCCTTTTCACTGCGCTTGCACACAAACAGTGTCTGTACAGCTGAGACCGTTTAAAGCTTGGTTGCACTTTTTAACTCATCGTAAACAAAATTAAAACTTACAAATACATTGAAATGAATACCGAAGATCTATGGAAACCTGAGAGATAAAGCTTTATATTTGAAAGGATTAGGTGAATGAATAACAAATCAATAAAACCATCATGCGTGGAAAGAGAAGTGAACCAAGTGTTTAAATAAAAGGAAGAGAGGTGTTTTAATAAGCAGATTTTTAAAATTTTGACATTCATAGTAATTAAAATGAAAGTTAAGACAATAATATACTTACACTGCCTTAAAGCATTATGGGAAAATTTTATTTGACTTCAACATATACACACAAAAACATAGGCATATGTTCACATTTGCCAGGCAGTTTGGTAAGGGAAGTTAATAAAAGTGTAAATCAAGCTTTAAGTATATGTTTAGAAGCCATGTGAAGAAATGTTCTTAAATACAAGCAAATATTTCAGTATAAAGGAAGCCTCTGCTCCTCTTCTTTTCTTTCTTCCTTTTTTTGTTGTTGTTTGAGATGGGGTCTCATGGAGTCGAGGCTGGTCTTCCAGTCCTTATTCCGTTGCCTCTACTTCCTAAGTGACAGGATTATTGGCATCTGTCATCATGCCTGGCAGTCATTTTATGAAGTTAAAAACCAGAGAACCTTAATATCCCAAAGCAAGAGCTCATAAAAAGATCATCTGATGACATCTGAAGATAGATTCTTATGACCTAACAATAATAAGCTTCAACGCGGGCTATAAAAGCGCATGACAGTGGCTCCCAACCACAGGGGAGGGGCCTTGCAAGTGATGTAAGCTACAGCTTTCTCAATCTGAGTCATTATTTCAACTTCTTATTTTAAACTATTTTCCAAGTTCATATTTAGAAAAAGTATAGATTTAAGGAGAGGAAAACCCCACTGTAATCCAAAGTCTCTGATCAGACAGGCTATATACAGTGGAGAAACGGAGGAGGAAAACAAAGTATTTCTAGATGTCTAAGTTCGACCTGGGGGTGGTTTGTAGCTAAGCTCTGTGTAGTCAACGAGGATCAAAACGCCAAAGCAAAGCAAGGATTGTTTTCCACTGACCACAGATCTGTATAGCACAGATCAGAGTGAGAAGCTGGCCATTCAAGCAAATGAGTCAGTAGGATGTGACCATCGATTGTCCAGAGCAAATACAGAGGTGACCCAGCCTCTGGCAGACTCTCGGGGTCCTACCTGGAGGCAGCGCTTACTGCTATAACCATATCTGAGGCAGAATGGTAAGTGGGACAAGGGTGGCAACATGTCTGAGACCTTTTGACTCACAGCTTAAGTTTCTCCTCTGGTTTCTTATTTGTCAGAGCAAAGGTCAGGGCCCAGCAAGACCCTGATTCATCCTGGAAGACTCCATACCTCTTGCTCCAAGTCTAACAACTCTTTGGTGTATGAAGTTGCTCCCCACTGCACACTGATTCTGTTGACACGATAGGATAATCTTTCTCATGTTTGTATTTCTTGCTGGGTTATAAACTCTATGAGGACAATACTTATCATATATCCGCAGAATTTACTGCAAAGCCTTGGCTCATAGCGTAATCTAGTTTGTGAATGAATGAATGAACCAAGTAAAGCTTATTGATTTGCAAATTTTTATAATCACTGTCCACTTCCACACTTGAATTTCTCCATAATATTCAGAAAGAAAGGTGTTCTAAATCTGAAACAGAGAAGTCATGGAGGAGAGAAAGGAATATACTTATCACATAAGTATGCGACACACCTACATTAGCTAAAAGTATAAGATCTAAGATCATGAGGAAGAACTTTCTATAAACTAAATGAAATGAGCACCTAATGTGCTAAGAAATTCTCCCCTGTGAATAATGTGCATATAACAGTAAGTTGAAGTTGCTGTGAGAGATTCCTACATTGGAAATTGGGTTTGAGTCCTCTTGGTATTTTGCCAACTGTCTGAGTCTATGACTTCAATATCTCTGGCTGAAGAGGTACTACCCAAGAGAAAGATGTCAAACAAGGCAGGGATATCAGCAAAGAAAAGCTTGGAGAAGAGCCAGTGTAACACGGTCTCGGAACTCTCTATCTCATCATTTTGGATCTTTGAGGCCAGAGTTGGCAAGCCTCCCAGAGACACCAAAACAAAGCAACTTCACCCGGGAAAGGAGACCTAAGCTGGGAGATGGGGAGATGATAGCCCTGGGCCTACAGTCACCGAGGACAGAGGTGGGGGTGGGGGACACTAAAGGCAAGCTTTTTCTTCAGGGCTTTTTTCCAATTCATTTAAAGGCACACCTCTGAGATGACAGTCGTCAGCTTCGAGAAGACTCTGCCCTGAATCCAGAATACGGGAGTTACTAGCAAGATTGTGGTGAGCTCTTTCTGTGTGTGACCGCTTTCTCTATCTTCACTATTCTTAACTCAAAGTTGTGTCATCGATCTAGAATGGACAATGTCTGTTCAACAAACCCAGCTTCTCTCTCTCTCTCTCTCTCTCTCTCTCTCTCTCTCTCTCTCTCTCTCTCTCTGTGTGTGTGTGTGTGTGTGTGTGTGTGTGTGTGCTTATTCACACTTGAGAAATTAACCAATGGCTTTCTTACTCTCTAACCAAGGGAATTAATACAGTAGTGGAAAGAAAAACAACTTTCATTTTGCTTTGAGACAAAGAACCGCATGTTTCTGTTAGAGTGCGGAAGATAAAGATGGAGTGTACTCTGTAACTTCATCTTGTTAATAAGAGACTTTCTAACTGCAGCATGGGGACTGCTTGTAAGAAAGGACACAGATTTCTGATTGTGATTACTGTCCAGAACATTTTATATTTACAGGGAGCTCACTGGTTCAGACAGTGAACTGAGTAATTTGGATGTGTATCTTCTGAATTCCAACAACAGTTTGGATGCAGATGCAATTATAGTCTACTTGTCAGTAAAGGTTAAGAGCAGGTGGGTTGCTTGCTTCAAGTCTGCAAGAAGCAGAGGAGAATATATATTTGTACACCACATAGACATAATTCAGCATTGCACAATTATCATGTGTAACCACAAACACAGTAACCTTTTCCTTCTTTGCTCATTGTGGACAAAAATGTGCCCAGCAAGGAAAATGCTGCTCATAGATAGTGCACACCATAAACTGTACACTCTGTTACTTTAAGAATTAGGAAAGTGTGATGGTATCAAAATTAGCGAATATGTGCATAGTACTAGGCACATAGTAAGTGCTCGGTAGGTTTCAGCTGTTGTCTCCTGATCCTTTTCATTATCACTCATCATCATGATCATCATCATCATCATCATCATCATCTTCTTCTTCTTCTAACAGAAACTGGATCCAGGTTAAAGACTGGTCCTATAGAGTTAGATAACAGTCAGATAGTATTTACTTCATACAACTCTTTTTGCCAAGCTCTCTATTATGTTGTTATGGAACTAGTTCTGTGGGAAGTTATTGTAAATACACGTTATTTTTAAGGGCTAGTGAAAACGAGCAACCAACCCAATAATCACAGCGTCTTGAGCACTGTGAAGCCACTCAGCATGGGCGCCTGTAACACAGCAGCTGCCACTATCGTCTACAGGAGAGGAACCTTTTTTGCTGTACCCAAGCCAAGGTCCTCCTGCTCTCTATCATGCTGCTGTGCTCACTCAGCTCTCCTACCTTGTCTAGCCTATTTTCTAGTTTTATCTCTTTCTCCATTCATCAATGGAGAACCACTTACTTTGAAGCTGGATAATCTCCTTTAACTATCAAATTTCCTACTGAGTCTCAGCAGAAGCAAGCTATTCAGTTGCCCATAAAAACAAACTATTATATAATATGCGCTATGATCCACATTTGAAATATGGAAATGAATAAGATAATATCTCTACCTAGGGAGCTCAGAACATTATGGATCCCGGCTTCAATCTTCCAGCTTCCCTCAAATCCCACCTAGACACTAGCTTGTGGGTGACCCCTTGCCTGATTGATTTTTACTTTATAGCGCTGTCTGTTACAGCACCTATATGAGTTATTACCACAAGAGGAATTATACTGAACTGCATATTTACTCAACAATTTTAAACAGTTCAATTTAGTACATGCATTTTTATAGATATCATAAAATAATTCTGGACACTTTTTAGGGAAACCAGTCTCAGTGTGGTAGGCTACCTGACCAAAGTAGAAGAATGATGAAGAATTCTGAATCAGAACTGATTCCATGCCCAGCATCCACAGAGGGAGATTTCTTCTTACGGATACGACCTCCAGTTCCGCAGAATCCATTCTTTCTCTTTTCTTCCAACACTCATTTCTGAGCCTTTTTTGGGTGGTTCTATTATGAAGGCGCTTTGCTACAGTGAACTGCTGTCCACACTTTGAACAAATGCAGTATCGAAGGCAATTTAAAATGAAGCTCCATGAAGAGAACAGAGCAGTCAAGCCTGTTGTGCAGGTTCAGAAACAGTTCCCTGGAACTAGATGACTGAGGCTTTTTAGATGTGACTGGTATTCTCCATCTCTAGACGCCATCACTAGAGGTGTGTGATTGTTACAGTCCATCTTCCCCTCCAGAAAACTGACTCCATCTGCCTTTCCTGGGCATTCCTTCTGTACTTGAAAGGGAACTATGAAGTACACTGACCTCATCTCACAAATTCCTGATGCAGACAAAGGCAAAAATCACAATTCAGAGACCAACCTCAAAAGTAGAAAGGGGGTTAATCAGAGTTTCAACGTAAGTTCCATTAGCAAAAAAAAAAAAAAAAAAAAAAAAAAGCATGTACAAACAAACTGGCCTCAGTGTGAGGCAAGGAGGAGGCACAGGGAACAGCAGCCAGGCCCAGCAGACACACAGTGTTAACAAAAGGGCGAAAATTTCCAAATATGGTCTGTCTGGATCTAGTGGTATAAATTCTGTCCCAAATATATAGCAATTCTTAATTTCTTTTAAATGAGTGTAACTTGAAAACTTACCTCAAGTAGAATATGTTGGTTTGAGGACACTGGGCTTAGAACTGACCGTCTTAAGTCTGCGTCCTTCAAAGCTCGTGGCTCTGGGTAAGTTTTTCTTCAATTTTTCTCATCGGCTGCATCAACTACATGGGGATGCCACAGGACTTACCTCAGTGAGTGAAAACAAAGCCAAGGCTCATTGGTCAGTTTTTAGTGTAAGATCTGAAAGAGTTGAAGCCTGATACATAAAGCTCTACTGTCCCTGTATCAAATAGCTATTATTCTCAGAGAGATATTTAATAATACCCTTTATTAATCTTTCTGTCATTCTTATTCCTCATTCAGCTTTATTTTTCTCCTTAGATGCATCACGCTTGACATACTAAATATGTTTATTTTCCTAAATTTTTAAAATTTACTTGATTTTATGTGCATGAATGTTCTGCCACCATGTATGTGCATATACCTAGTGCCCTCAGAGTTCAGAAGAGGGCATCTGATAACCTGAAAGTGGAGTTAGGGATGGTTTTGAGCCACCATTTGGGTGTTGGGAACTGAACTTGTGTCTTCTGTAAAAGCAAAAGTGTTCTCAACCACCAGGCTGACCCACCAGTTCCAACATCTGCTAATTTTTAATTACACTTATGAAGAATGATAGATTTTTGCTTGCTACTTGTCTTCTGTACCTAAAGTAAAAGGCAGAGAGTCATGGTAGGTGTTCAACACCATGTGGCAAATGAATAAATAGATTTGTCAAGATCCTCTCCTCAGTCAGTAGATGAACTGAACAAGATTCCAGTTTTATAGTGTTTGATTCCAATTTGAGCGCTTTTTTTGCTCTCATGTAACCTAAAATTTACAAATTTGTAGGTTATTTACATGGAAAGCATATAGTTTTAAGTTGGAAAACACCATAACTAGAAGGAGTACAGTGTGTTTAAGAAGCCAGTTTGCCGATGTGCAGTCTGCTCAGTCACTGGCTGTGTGACTCAGCTCACGTACCTGCATCTGATGGGGCTTTGTTGACTCATGTGTGGAGTAAAAAATTTAAATGACATGATTTCCAAGATTCCTTTCACTTTTCTGATTCTATTACAGACAATAAGAGAATCGAATTAATTATAGTGGAGTTTTGTACAATAGCACATTTTTTTTTGTTGTTGTTTTCACGCTCTATAAATTCTATATTGAGAATTTTGGAATGGAGAGCAAACTTACTGTCCTATGGGCTATATTGATTTTTTTCACCTTTAGAAATTGCCCTTTAAAACCTAAGTTATTCCAGACAAGTCACTCTTCATCTCTCTGGGTATTATAAGGGTCCCAGTGGCCAATGACTGGGAGAACTGGCAGCAGGGAATGGAGAGCTAGCCCACTCTCAAGTCACCAGTCTGCTTTCAGTTCTCTCTGCTTGAGTTCTCTAACTTAATTCCAGACTCCAACGCTAAACAAAGAACACTGTGAATCGCTGTTTACCTAACTAAGTGCCCTGACTAGTTAAGTCCACTGACCAGATGCTAAGTGATTGAAGGGTATTAGTTTACACATCTGTACTCAGAATATGTACTGGGCGTCTAGTGGGTAAATTAATCACAAGTGAATTACTCTTATGCCATGTGTCTATATGGGGTATCATTTTGGCGACACTTTCCTCCACTCTCCTTGTCTGTTAGTCCATTCTGTTATCTTCTGCTTTGCCTTTGCCTGTGGATGTTCTGAAGAAAGTCTGCTCCTCTCTCATTCCCCACACACTCTCAAGGTCCCCTTCCCTTCCAGGGGACAGTCGGCCCTCTTGTTGATGGTCGTAGCACCATTCTTGCTTTGCCTGTTTAATTCTGGTTTTTCTAAAGTAAAATATACTTGGTTTCAGATTTTCCTGATGGGAAAAGGGAAGCTCCACTGTTGGCAGTAAAGATGACATCCTGAACAACATATATTGAAATTTAAATAGATTCCCTCTAAGTTCCATCTTTCTATCTCTATGGGATTCTGTTCCATTTTATCACCTTGTCATTGCAAAGACAGTTAATTTCCTCATTTCTTCATTTTATATCAGCAAAGATTTCTTTCTCCAACAACAGTAGCAAAGAGGAACGTGCGCACAGTACAAAAAGGAACTTCTAGTTAATTACATTTGTGCATTATGTGGGACAGCAGAAAAGGAAATGGGAAAATATCCCAATTGTGAGAACTGCTAGGGCTTAGGGTAACTTCTAAAATCCTTAACTATACAAGGAAATAAACTCAAACGACACTGAGTTCTACACAGAGGAAATTCCATTTGGCAAGGGCTTGGTCTTAAGAAAGCTGGGCTGTCCCGTCTCCATTTTCTGCCATTCTCTAATTAGAAGTCTTTAACAACGACCTTGTACTCTAAGTGCATCTTAAAAGATTTTTGTTGAAAATAAGCTGACAAGGCAGTATGAGGAGAACACATTTCCAAGAAAGCACTTAAAAACCAGAATTTGTATACCAGTGGAGAAAAAGAATGATGTCATATTAGTTTAGCACGCCCTACTTTTCTTAAGTGACAGAGAAAGAGATCTCTTAGTAAGAACGCATTAAGCAGAGTTTGTTGGCTAGTACAAAATCAGTAACTCAATCTGGTTTGAGCAAAGCTTTAACATATGAATTACAACATACAGAAAAAAGGCCAAAAAATCACTATTATTAATGTTCCAACAATTAGATTTTGGTTGCTCAAACGCACTTAAATAAAATGGTGAGAATATAGAGCTATTTCCATTTCAGAACCTGCAGTTTTTTTTCTTTCTCTTCACAAATTTTAACAAGGGTCAAGGCAGAAAAACCATTCCTTCAGAAAATATATACACGTTATCAATTTATATCCAGTTTTCTACTCTAGTTAGTTTGAAAACATGATGAGTGTTTATACAAAGCAGTATTTGTGTGCAGCAAATTTGGGAGCTTACGAAAAGAAACATGACTTTGCGCAAACAGATAACTCTCACCCTGGCACTTGGCCTCTCTACGTGGCTCTCTGCTGCTTGAAAAGCTAGGAATGCCCTCTCCCAAAACTTCTAGGTTCCGTTATAGCTCATTAAATACGTGGATCCAACTAAATCCAACCTGCCTCTGTTTCCAGGCTGCACCTGCTGAAGTATTTTCTCTTTTATACAGAAGTTCTTTATACAAATACATAAAGAAAAATATTCTCCATCTCTGTTAAAAAACTCGATAAAAGCTGTTTTACTTGGTTGTTTTGGAAAAGTATCTCCATACCATAGCATTCGTCAGCTAGAACTTACTAATACATTTTTATGCCCTCTTGTGGTACCAAAATAGTCAGTTATCAAAATGATATTTCTATGGCATTTATCATTTAAAAGGACCAGACTGATGGTTAATATAAATGAATAACTCTCTGAAAATTGAAGGGTTTACAACTATTATCTTGTTTGTGTATCATTCTTGATTTTTATCTACAAATAGCTTTTTTGTTGTTATTCTCTCTCAAATTTCATGGATTCTGAAAATCATAGATTATGTCTAAGCTCTTTATTATTTTAATAACAACAACCATCCAAAAACAAGATCATCAATTATCTTCTTAGATCTATCTTTTATACTAACTAAGCACTACTCTATGCTGACTCAGCTCACAAATAGTTTTATCTTTATCTTTTTCTAGCCCTCAAAAAAGTGTATACCTTCTATTTTTTTTGTAGCCCATGTGTATTCTCACATCTAAGAAAATAATCCAGTGTGATCTATTGCAGGGAAATGATGTAAAACCACTGCATCTGTGACATGAGCTTAAGCCTGCTCTAAGACAGCCCACCAATAGCTAACAATATCCACTTTAATATCTCTATAGACTTAGCGCTGCCTGCTAAGAGAAAACTAGAGCAGGCAAACAAGGCGGGGGGGTGCTCCTGATCTCTCTTACACACACACACACACACACACACACACACACACACACACACACGGGGCAGGAGGAATTTGTGTATTATATTGTTTGTGTTGAAAAGGCTTACGTTGCTTTCAATTCACATAAGACAATCCAAGTTCACTCTGTTATTATATATACAACATACAATGAATTAACCTTTTAAATTAACCTTTTAAACTCTTGTATGTATCAGGGCCCATTTCAACTTTAAAACTTGCCTCAGGTGCACGGTGACTTGTAATAGTTGCATAGTAAATTACTATCATTGTATTGCACCTCAGTTTATCCCAGGATGATTTTTTTAGATAACAGTGATATAAAATAGGTCTAAGTATTTATTTTAAAAAATTTTAGGAAAATGTCATGAATTTGTTGGCAAAAGTCCACTTATCAGTAATTCCTTCACTTGGAGTCCTCTGAGCATTGCATGACCGGGATTCCAATATCCACTTTGTCACTGGCTATCATCCTTGGTAGGTACCCAGGCTACTTTAGCTTTGAACTCTCCACAACAACGGGGATTTTGATATTAATATGTAACATTTTCCTGAGGTTATATGTGAATAGATCTTGAATTCCACCTGGAAGTATTGAGGTTTTTCTCTTCATAACTGCAACGAAGATATAATCCACTATCTTCATGGTTTCAAAGTGTATTTTAGATGATAGGAATAGATTTTCCTTTTTAAAAAATGTATGCACTTTTTTGATAATGTTACTCAAGTGTATGATGCATTTTGATCCTATCCACCCCATCACAACTCCTCCCGGACACTCCCTGTCATGTCCCTCTCACAACTTCATGTCCTCTTGCCATAGCCCAACTGGACCCCACCAGTGCTGTCCATACGTGCATGGGTGTAGGCCACATACTGGAGCATGAGCAACCTACCAGGGGCCACTTCCCTGAAGAAAACTGACTCTCTCTCCCCCAATATCCTTACTGCCAAAAGTCCTTAGCTAGTGATGGGGCTTTATGAGCCCCTCCCCAATCCATGCAGATATTTGGACTGACTTGATCTTATGCAGACTAGCTTGATCTTGTGCAGGCCTTGTGCAGGTACCCACAGCTGCTGGGAGTTCATGAGTGCAATAGCAACACCATCTCCAGGAGATACTGTCTCATAACAGTCCTCCCCAACCTCTGACTCTTATAATCTTTCAGCCCCCTCCTCCACAATGTTCTCTGGACCATGTGTGGAGGAGCTGTAACATAAATGATCCATTTAGAGCTAAATACTTCACAGTTACTCATTCTAATTAGAAAAAAATCTTTCATAAAAAAACCCAAAAAACCAAAAACAACTGTGTGAATTCCTTTTGTTTTCATTATGGCTGAGATTTGCAAACTATCCATTACTAAACAGCAGAAAATGTGGGAGAGCATCCAATAGGGAAAGGCATGGACTATAATGCTTGTTAGGATATGAAAAAAAAAATCTGGGGACTCATACGATATTAAATACTTTAGAAACACACAAGATATTTTGAATCTCTGTCTTTTTCTCTTCATCTTCACAGAACACCTAAATAGAATATCAAGTTTGAAAATTAAAGTGCTGGACAGGGTATTTACTTCTGAACTTATTGAAAACTGGACTGTTTGAAAATGGGACAAATGAGCTGTTTGAAAATGGGACAAACTAATCTGGCAAAGCACAGTAAGGAAGAGTGCTTTTCGGTGACAGGCGAGCAGAGGACAGGGAACGTGGCTGGAAGAGTTGGTTTAGTCTGCCTTGCAAATGTGAGATAACAGGAGATAGAACAAAGGAGCAGAGATCCAGAGGCCGGTGAGGACCACTTGGGGAAAAGTCCGGCTTCAAGGATACATCAATGTGTGTGTCGGGTAAGAGAGATGAATTAAACAGGCAGCATTGAGGGAAAGACCCCATCTGTTTATTTATTTATTTGGTTAGTTAGCTTGTTTGTTTGTTTGAGGCAGGGTCTCACTATGTATCCCTAGCTGACCTGAAACTCTTTATGTAGACCATGTTGGCCTTGAATGCACAGAAATTCACCTGCCTCTGCCTCCTGAGTGCTGGAAGCACCCCCTCTCTCCCCAGCGCACCCAAGTAATAAGAATGCCTCCTGCTTCTCATCATCCCTAAAGACAGCCAGCTCCCACTTTAGGTCATTCCTTGGAGTGTGTGCGGATAGTGGCCATAAGGAAAGATAATCTGCGCATTTCTTTAACACAACTTGGGGCGGGGGGAGAGGCACACACATAAATTTGTGTCTTAATTGGACATCTGCTTAGGTTCTTGCTCTCTTCCCATGGCTGGACAAGGATTTAAGGAATGTGCCAGGTTTCTTTGGCTATGAACTTGTTTTTTCTTGTATCCAACATGCATATTGGCATGGCCTTTTAACTAGTCATTCACTGGATGGGGAGTGGGAATGGAATGGAATCCTTGATGTGGTTCCAAATGTTGCTGGCTTTTTCGCCTTAAAACCAACAGCCCAAAGACATCTGAAGGCTTTGATGTGCTCCATACGGTACAGCACACTTGGGCTGCACAACAACATCAACACCATTTTAGAGCCCTCTCTCTCATTCTCTCTCTCTCTCTCTCTCTCTCTCTCTCTCTCTCTCTCTCTCTCTCCCTCTCTCTTTCTCTCTGATTCAGTAATGTGAATTAAACTCTGCTAAACAGTTCATACACGGTATTTTGTTTAATTATCGCAGTGATTACAGAATGTCAGCATTTTAGTATTTTCACCATTTTTTTTTTCCTGCTTGACAAACCAAGGGACAAGGATCTTGGGAATTAATCCATGACATCTGCTCATTATGAGGCCTGACTGTGTTTTCCCTTGTACCCTATAATGCCAGGATAAGAAGGTGCCTAAGACTCATTGGTATAGTCTTGGTTTAGTTTATAAACGCAAAAGCATTAATTCCTTCAAACATGATTTCTAGGACTTTTTTTCACAATGGAAGCAACTGACCATTATTTATCCCGTTTAAAATGGTTCGAAGCACAATGTATCGATTCTGTATTTTTCATTTTGCAAATAACTGCATTCTTTAAGTGACTGACCCATTTTTTTTACAATAAGAAATGGGTGAGTCAAATTTAGGGTGATATTTAGAAATCTTGAATGACTTCCCTGACAGTATTGGAAGAAGCCCAGATGTTCTTTGCTTTTGTCTTGGCTTACTATGTTCTCATGCATACATTAAGAGTTGGACATCCCAACTTTTTGTGGGTTTAGCTAGATCATTCTGTATTTCTAGTTCTTAAGAAAAAAAAATCTTGACAGAAAATATTTTGTTCAGTTGAATTTGGGGGTGGGGGGTGGTTCTTAAGTGTCCTAAATATCATGCTGCAAATAACCTGAGCAAAAGCTCTATTTAAACAGGCAGGGTTTTGATTGGAAATAAATAAGGGAAACGGTGGTCTGAGGATGGAGTTGGTGTAGAGTTAAAGGGAGGAGATACACGGCTCTTAAACAGCTAGCAACAGACCGTTTGAGAAGCTG
This sequence comes from Peromyscus nudipes, assembly GCA_902168325.1. Lineage (NCBI taxonomy): Eukaryota > Metazoa > Chordata > Mammalia > Rodentia > Cricetidae > Peromyscus > Peromyscus nudipes. The sequence goes on along the minus strand of CABHPH010141323.1, from coordinate 3,944 downwards.
ATACTGTTATTCCATTTTAGGAAAGTAAGCATTCAGAGTCACACTATACATTCAGTTGGTTTTCTCAGTCTCTAAAACCTGAAAAGAATCTCAACCCAGGGTTTTCATATAATTCTGAAGAACTTGAAGCAAAACAGAAAACTGTCCAGAACAAGGAGCAGAGACCACATGCATCCTCCCAGCAACTGTTTCTAACTAGCTTGTGGTCCTAATGATACGATTTCAGAAGACTCTTCTAAAATCCTTACCTTGAGAAATCTTTCACCAAATTTGAGGCTCTCATTTAAAAAAAAAGTCCCAGGATTTTTAATGGCATGAGAATTTCTCTGTTTTTCCAGTTAGAGATACCAGCAGCCAAAACACCAGACAGGCAACATTTATCTCAATTCTGTGATCTCCGTAGTCAGCACTTCCCAAACATTAATGTGCTCTCAGACTGAGCACCTTCTTGAAAGACTGATTCTGGCTCAGCAGGCATTTCAAGCAAATTCCCAGGTGATGCCAATGCTGCTGGTCTGTGGCACACTCTTAGTGAGCAGTAAGTCTCTAGCTATGGAGCCAATTCTACACATCTATTGCACGAAGCACCTCCCAGCAGCCCCTCCCATTTTCTCTCATATATATATATGTATGTATCCATATGCCACTCCATGTTACCACTCCACCACTCGCTTAAACCTAAATCTAACAGACTGGAAGCCATTACCAGGTTTTGGGTAAGAAGAATGACTTTTTTCTTTGAAATGATCTTAAGTTTATTACAGCCCAGTTCCAATGTTCCTCTGCTTTTGTGATACATTTGATGTCTATAAATTGTGAAGTGGATTACAAGTAATGAATATGGATGACTCGCATCTGCAGCCCAGAGCCTGGCTAAAGGTATTACAATATTGCTTTCAAGAGATGATAGTTAGATCAGAGTTAGATAGTACTGAAAATTACACTGCCACAGCCCAGTTAATAATTGATGTTGAGCCTATGTAGACCTACTCTTAGCTTCCTCGTGTGTTTGGAGTTGAGAACTACTTCCTTCCCACTGTTATCCTTTGTGGCTTCAAATTATGGATAACTCAAAGATGAATAAGACCATGGATCAGAAAGATGTGTTTGTGAGAAAGATTTAGAGATTTCTACATGTTAGCAGCTTGTGTTGTTCATTACGTTTCCAATAAAGAGAAATTTCATGGCAGTTCCTAAAATGGGAGCTGAGTGAGCAATGCTGAAAAAGTCTGGAAACTGATTTAGCATTTAATACATTTGGCACATCTACAGGTAATCCAAAGGTGTCGTTCCAGTTTTTTAAAATTATTACTATATTGTTTATTTACTTAGCCTGTGAGGGGTGTGTGTGTGTGTGTGTGTGTGTGTGTATGCACATGAGAGAGCCATGACATGCACGTGAAGGTCAAAGTACAACTTGTAGAAGTTGGTCTCTCCTTCCCCCATGTGGGTCTAAGGAATCAAGCTTAGGTCATGAGGCAAGACACCCTCCTTACCCACTTCATTTTTAATGGAATGAAAAAAACACTTTTTGAACATGTTCTCTAACAAATTCATTTAAGGAACAAAATTGGACATGGTTCTTTTTTCTTCCTCACTCAGTTGATTTCAATAATCTATTTACTTCTTTACTATTCTTCTATATGGAAATTAGAGGAAACAAAAACTTGTTTTTGAGTTACTGTTTAGAGAAAGTAACACTATTTGTGTAAAGTAACATTCTAAAACCCAGTACGGAATAAAAGACATAATGTCAGATAACACCCTCAGCATGTTTCTATTTACCTATGACATTTAATGTGAAAGGCATGACATTGTTTCCATTAGGGTTTTTCATTTTCATGGTACACATAACCCAAAATATAACCCTTCTTTTTTTTAATCTAATACTGGAAGATAATTCCTTTAAATGTCTGACAATTTTGTAGGTCTTGTAAGGACAAACAAGGAACCACAGTTGTTTGTTTGTTTGTTTGTTTTAAAGATTTCAGTGTTTTATTCATCACTGTTACGTTTTCATTTGCTTCATCTCATCTTTAACACTAAGACATTTGAAAATACTTTCAGTTAGTCATACACCACCACCTAGTTTTAACAGATGTTAACACTATTCATAGATATCTATTATGATGTCTTTTAGTTTTTTTCCACTAAAGAGAAATATTTCTTAAAAATCGTGTTTAATGTCTAAGAAACTGACATTACCAGTTGGCTGGGTGAATGACCAACACTGAGATCATCTGGCACGTTCTGCTCAGAAGCTCAATGGAACTTTAATGGATGAGATGAAGCCTCTTTCCTACGCTTTGTGCAGCATTTCGGGGGTTCAAAATTATGATGCCATCATTTGTATTTGTTTGGGGACAAACAACTTGTTTGCCTGGATCAAAGTCTGAAAGACAAATTTTGGGATTTTTTTTAATGTTGATATTTATTAGTTGAGATGTACTATCTCTTCTTTGACTATTTTCTATGCAAAGTATCATGATACATAATTTTGGATAATTAGATTAGAAAATCTTACCTATAATATTATTTTAGGCTTTCCTGGGGGAATTCATATAAAAGGATTTCCCCTATTTCACCAAAAGAACTGTGTTAAATGGCTACCTGCATTTGGTGCTATTATGATTCAATAAATAAGTTTAGAGTAATACTTTTGCACTTCAAAGAATGCTTTTGGGTTTCCTATGAATAGATTTAACTATGTGTTTCTCCCCAAACGCTTAGCTGGGTTCACATTTCAAGGCATGCTCTTCACGATTTGGAAGTATTTGATTTTTTCCTCTGCACAGTGACTACAAACTTGAAAGCTAATTTTCTTTCAAAAAATTTCAGGACTATTTTAATAGTGATAACATGTTTAATTGTTGATTCTTATTTCTTGATCAAGGTAGTCCAGATAGCTTAAGAGTTTTCTGTTCTTCAAAACGGAGAGCCATCTTAAGTGAAGTGTAATGATTCCTACTATTGTGTATTGGACACTATTAACCATAACCATTGAGCGCCACTGACCTCCTAATACATAAGTACAGTGTAGGAGAGAGTGTAGAAACATTTTATGCACCTGCTTTATAAGAAAAAATTAAACTTGAGTCTTGGGCTCACATATATGCTCATGTTAGTGCAATTTGTGTAATAAGCCAACCCTATTTGACTTGCCTTTTCTACAGTTGGCTAAGCAACGAGTACCGTTCCATTAGTGAGCATCTGGTGAATAATTTTCACCTGGGTTGAATAAATTATCACTTAATTTAATAAAACATCACTATGACTGTTGTTCATCTCATTTCTGCATCCCACCTGTAGAATTTTTCTCGGGGGTAATGGTGCCTTTGGTAAAATGTAATTGCATTTACTTGCACAAAGACTATTTCCACCCCTCCTACATCAGGATAAAAGGCCTCATGCTGTGCTTTCAGAGACCATAGACAAAAACTCGCTGCTGTGTATATAATTCTGTATTTACTTGGAAATTTTCAAGATGGGCAACTCAGCCTCTACCTTCAGGTCCCTGAAATTTAGTTGGAAAGGATTAGGGAAGCACACATCTCTGCTTGTATGCTATTGTATTACACATGAATCTCCTGGGTAGTAAAAATCACGGCCAAAAAAAAAAAAGACATGGCAGTGCAAAGGGAACATTCATCCAAAGAGAAGGCCAGTAGAGAGATTCAGAGCGCCCAGGCTGCTCTAAAAGAGCAAGATACTGGGCGCGGGTGGGTACCTGGGAAAAAACGTCCAGGAAGGCCTCTAGGCAGCCAGGTTCCGGAATACTGGGGATGGGAGAACTCCTCTCAGGCTTGAAGGCCATTTAGACGCCGTCCCCTCCCCGCAACCCCCCCTCCCCGGGAGGGTCGCCACCCAACAGTGTTTCGGAGGACCCCTGCCAGCAGAGCCGCCCGCACATCCGGAGCGCTCCGGCTCACGCAGGTGGCGGCGTG
>CABHPH010141322.1:0-28866 GCA_902168325.1 Peromyscus nudipes | reverse complement strand
TGGGGACACCATTAGAGGTGAATGTTGTTTAGTTTATCAAATTTATTCTAAAGTTCTTATAAAGTATAAAGGAGCATTTTACTCAACAAAGCTAATAGTTTAAGGGAAGTACATTGTTTGTCCATTAAGTATGACTGAAATGAAAAGGAAATGTTTTGAAGTTTACCTTGTGTCTGTCACTGGTAGCATGTCTTCTCATGTGAGATTCATTCTTTTAGATGGAGGAATGAAATCATGTTGATCCTTAATGGACTTCTGAGACAGTGTGATAAAAAGCAACAACAACAACAAACAAATTAGATGCTAAGTGTAAATAGTAGTACAAGCTTTTTAAAGGACCCTTTTTAACTAGCTACATTGAAAGTAAGCAAATACGAAAAGCCATCAGGTCCCTTGAGCATGCCGTTGTTCAGTGTTCTGTGATGTAAGTTTGAAGTGAAGCAGTTTTCAATGTGAAATTTGCATTGTGGTACATCACAATAACAAACAACACAGATAATATCACTATTTACATTTGAGGCATTGCATTTCCATGTAAAACCTAATGTAGTTTTGTCCTGTATTCACTTTGTTTTATAACTTTTATAACATTGAATAGTCCATTTATAAAAAATTATATTATCATTCATAATTGTATTGTGATTGATTTAAACAGGAGTATTTTCAGTGAAATGAAATATAGATAAAATATAACTTACCTTAACAACAGGTATTTCTGGGCAAGAGAGATGACCCAGCAGTTAAGAGTACTTGCTGGACAATCACAAATACCTGAGATCAAACCGGAGAACACATGTAGCAAGCGAGCTGTCCTGCAAATGCCAGTAACTCCATCTCAGAGGCATCCAGCACTCCCTTATGGCCCCACATGCACAAGCGTGAACATCTACATAGACCCATGTGCATATATTTATGCAGACTTTTAAGGGAAATAGTAATTTTGAAAACAAGGGTTAAAACACACTTAATTGCCACTGAAATAGTTAGCAATTGTTTAGGTATCATAGGTACTAAAACTTTAAAGCCACAGATGAATATTAAGCTTTCCATGAAATACCTTAAGTTCTATTAAAAAATAGAATTAGTTTGGATGAATCTATTGGTTCAGAATACTTTTCATCGCTGTACAACCCCAAGCAGCACAATTTGCATATAAAGAATGAGTCACTGGATGGTGTTTATTGATTCCTTTATATTACTTTATATTACTTTCAACAGTCTCATGTGGTGTTATGAGAGGTTACATGAACAAATTCTTCATTCTGTTAAAAAACTCAAAAACAGTCTCACTTTTCACCATCACTATATTATGATGCAGTGATTAATTGATATGTAAAGTTTCCTTGGCATGGACTGATTATTTGAAATTACTTATAATTTAACTGTAAGAACGGATCACAGTTGAAATGAATGTGATCTTCAAAGCATCATTGCCAAAGGCACTGATCACAACTGCAGTAAAAATAACTTAGTTTTGGCTGTATTTAGAGCCTGTGAAAAAATATGTTTTCTCAAGACCCAGACAAATAATTCAAATGCTAAAGATGTGTGTGTGTGTGTGTGTGTGTGTGTGTGTGTGTGTGTGTGTGTAAGCTAGCAGGCATTTGGCATTTGATATCATATGCCATTGTCAGTCACTCACCACTTATTTAATATTTACTCTTTATTTATGTGTATATGTAGCAGGTATGTGCAGGTGTTGATGCATGTACCCACAGAATCCACAAGGAGGCATCAGATCCCTGAAGATTGAGTGATAAACATTTGTGAGCCCTCTGACATTGGTACTGGGAAGCCAACACAGGCCCTCTTCAAGAGCAGTGTACAAACTTTATCACTGAGGAATCTTCCCAGCCCCTGGCACACTCCTTATTTTTTGAGACATAATTAATCAATCTGGAATTCAAGGTTCAACTAAAATGGCTGGTCAATAAGAATCTGGGGTGTCTCACTCATCTCTCCTGCCTTCCCTTGGGGTTGCATACATATGCCACCACTGCTTACATAGCTGCTAGAGATAAAACTCAGGTTCTCATGTTTGCATAGTGGAGAACTTTCTCCCCTGCTCTCACATTCATATTTATTAATATGGATGGTTTCCTGTCTTCTGAGATAAATCTGCCCTAGAAGCCAACAGCCTATGAAGGAGAAAATATGCAAATATAAAAATGTATCTGCATTTATATGTGTTGTCCATATACCTATATACATATGGAAAACATGTATGTACATATATATATGCATATGAACACATGTACACATATATGTTTTATGAGTACACGTGTGTATATGTTTTTAAATCTAGACAACAAAATATTATTTATTCCAAGTAGTTTAATATAAGAATTTAATATAGGAGAATTTCCTGAGACTTGTAGGGAGGTAATACAGAGTGGAAATTTTCTACTTACCTCCAAGTCTTCAAAAGCCAAAGAAGTTAAAATGATAAAAAGGAGGTACATCTAGAAGTTGAAATTATGATGTCAGTGAGGTGGCTTCTAGGGCTATTCCCCAAATAGAAGACAAATACACTCTGGATTTTCCCTTCTGGCAGCCTCAATCTTTTACCAGCAACTCTCAATATCTAAACCCTACCCTAGTGGTTCACGGGAGTGAGATCTCAAGGATCCAAAGCAGAACAGAAAATAAAGGCTGTGAAATGACTCCTGGGTCCTGATATGGGAAAGAACAAGGTTGAGAGAATGTTATTGTGGTGAACAAAAATATTGACTAAATGACTTGTTGAAACCTCCTTCTTTGTGTGTTTAGTGGCTGGCTGTATATTTCTTAGTTTTCTCCAATATCAGGATCTTAGAGTAGATGGCGTCTGAAAGTTGACTTTACTCTGATTTTTATCATATCATAAAATTATTCCTGTGGTTGACTGCACTTTTCTGATATGATTTTTACAATAGTGGTCACATATCAAGTTAGCAGATAGACACTGTTCACTGAAGATTTCTCCATAACTTACAGATTTAGAATTTAATACTATGCCTCATAAATGGCCTCAAAATTAATTTTGTGAATGTACCAGTTTCTTCAATTGATAGTGTGTTTTCTTTAGAAGTTAAAGGATCTATAAAATTCAATATAGAATGATAATTTCATTTTTGAACCTACAATTATCATTAAAATATATTGTACATCTAAATCCAGGTCTTCTGTATATTTAATTTGCTTATAGTTTATTAAAATATACACCTAATTTGTTTCTACAAATGCTTCCTACTCTGTGTATGGTTCCGGCCGAATCCATGACTAGGCAGTGACGGGTTAGTTCTTTCGTTTCATAACTGTGCTACTTTATTCCAATCTTGCTTCACATTTAAAGGGCAGCACATTTAATTTTAGTACTGATTTTTAGAGGAAAAGAAGAAAAGATCCCTCATGAAAAAACTAACTTCCCTTCCTGATGTGAAACTTATGTCTGAATTAAATGTGTCTAGATTTTTACTTTTCCTTCTAAACATTAATTTTTATTATTTTCATTGCAGACGTTTGGAACAGAATTCCATCAGGGTCATCCCTCCTGGAGCTTTCTCACCATATAAAAAGCTCAGAAGAATGTGAGTTAACAATATTGTGCAAGATATGTCATTTTTTAAATTATATAGGTCAAGACTATGCAGGAAAAACCAAGCATGAATATTGAAGAGATTGACAGCTTAATGACAATCTGATTGCCAGTTGTATAATAGCACTTTAATCTGAGTTAGTGAAACCTTATAATTTTTCATGCTCTCTGTAATTTGGTTTATTGATTCCCACAAAAATGGTCATGACACCTTTGGTATGCTATTGTCTAATTAAGACATGCCGTCCTTACTAATAAGTTAAGCACATGGATAGTAGTTGTTTTACAGTGTGTAATTCATCTTTAAATATTAGGATTATCTGATGTTTTGTGTTGAAAGTTGTACATGTCTTCCTCGTCTCCTGTACCCAACATCCCTAGCATCCTATTTCGTTTAACCTAACCTTGTTTCTGATTGTAGTGACCTGAGCAATAATCAGATCTCTGAGCTTGCCCCAGATGCCTTCCAAGGACTGCGCTCTCTGAATTCACTGTGAGTAGACACAATTTTTTTTTTTCCTGGGGGAAACCAAAATTTTCTCCACAACCAAGAGTTTTTAAATTTTCAGAATAAGGGAGAAAAAAAAAACTCCTGTCCTTCTATGATGGGATATGAATCCTTAAACTACAGTTGTTATTAGTGAATCTCATCATCTTCCAGAGGCCTGCTGTCTATCACTAGCACCAGCCAGTTTTTAGGGTAGATATTTGTGTGTGTGTGTGTGTGTGTGTGTGTGTGTGTGTGTTTTAATTTTGTTATCAAAAGAAAGAGAGCTGCCCCATGGAAGATTGTTCTTTTCCAGATGTAATGAGGGGATGGGTTATTTTGAAGTGCTCTGACAACTCTAGATTTGTGGTCTCTTATTCTATAGTATCATGTGTCTGAGCACAGTGTCGGTCCCTTTAGGATAATGAAAGCCAAGTGTAGAGAATATGTGAGCATAGTCGTGGAGCCATCATTTCATCCTTCCTTCATCACAGGAGGATTTTCCCCAGGAATAGCCTCATACTAAGCATTAGTTATGAAGGTTAAGGGGACTTTTGAGAAGATAGCTATGCAAGTTGGAGTCGCCTTCAATTATTTTATAATTTGAGTGTAGAGTCTGGCTAACTTACTTATTAATGGTTTCCATGGGTGTAAATTATGACCAGTTTCTTGAGTTTCTGGAGTCAATCCCTCCCTCCTCCTATGCTACAGTATCTTTCAATAAGTAGAACAAAATCTGTTTACACAAGTTTACCTCACCTTTTAAGATCTTTCTGAAAACATCAAGTATATGTTTTTATTAATTTGATTAATATGTCTACTGAAGGTGTGAAAATATTTTAAACAATATGATTTCAAATACCTCTACAGAATTTCCATTACAGAACTAAAACATAAACAATTAAAATTGGTATTTAATTACCAAAATATTATCATGTCTTAGAGAAGACTGGGCATGATTTATATAAAAATTTGAGGGCCATTCTTAGTATTTGCAAAATCTTTAAATATTATTAACATTAACACTTATTGTGTATTAGTATAACATTGTATATTGTACTCCTGCATATTAACACAATATAAAATGTATTGTTAGAACTATAGCTTTTAAAAACCATACACTAATTAAATGATATTTTATCCTTGTGGTCAAAAGACTAAATTTATATGTGTGTGTGTGTGTGTGTGTGTGTGTGTGTGTGTGTGTGTGTGTTTATGTGCTCGTGTGCATGAGTGCGGAACAGAGGACAACTTGTAGGAGTTCGTTCTTTCCTTTTATGGTGGCTCCAGGGATTGAACTCATGTCCACAGTTTGGGCAGGCGCCTTTCCTTGCTGAGTCATCTCACTGCCTACATCATTTTTTTTCTTTTTCTCACTGTGACAACAACAAAATTTCCATAAAGTGTAAAAGTTACATTGGGAGTTAGCGTACTAGAATACTACTGCCCTCTGCACTTGGATTCTTCTTTTAATCTTGCGGGAGTAAGTACACATACATTCCTGTTTGAGTGCTTGTGGGTGAAGAAGAGAAACAGCTTTAGATGTATTTCCACTTCCACTTTGTTTGGGACAAGGTCTCCTTTTCTTTGCCAGTGGACACTTCAGGCTAGCTGGCCTATGAGCTTCTGCACGTTCCCGTCTCCTGGCTCTCATGTCCTAGAAGCACTGGGTTATGCATAGAGCATGGCAGGTGCTTTTACCCATAGTTATCTCTCCGCCTATCTGCAATTTCATTGCTTTCTTTTATTTTCATCACTTTATTGTTTTATTCTGACTCAGAAACATCCCTTCATATTTAGAAAGTAAGTGCTAAGCAGAGAAACACAGGACCAAGCTTTTACTTTAAATCTTGTGATGTTTTGGGTTTAGTCTTAGGTCCACCCCTTCCTAGCAAATGGCTGAGCAAGTTAACTGCTTTACATGTGCCTCAGTTATCCTGTATCTGAAAAGGGGAGCAGAGTCTCCCCTTGCGGGCTTTACAGAAGCTGAGAGCAAAGTGCTAGAGGGAATAGGTATGGCAAATTCTTCACCTACTGAACATCAGTTCGGATGATTCTGGATTTTAAGTATTCCAGAGGATGTCCATGCCCTAAATCCTTAGCATATGAGCACCTTAATTTCATCATTTTAAATTCATACATTGAAAGCTATCAAAATTCACTGACAGGGCTGGAGGATGGCTAGGTGTTCAACAGCTTGTACTGTTCTTGTAGAAGACCCAAGTTTATCTCCCAGTACACATGCCAAGTGTAGACACCAGCACTCACATGCACATACTCCCATACTTTCATGTATATAATAAAATAAAATATATATTTTTATTTCACTTACTGTAGTTTTGTGTCTTTATCTCCTCATTCCCAAGTCCTGTAGAGGCTACAGTACAATGCTCAACTGCTGATTTTGAGTTTCCTGTAGTCTTTTTTGGACTACAGTTGACTCTACTGCCTGGTATTGGATATTTCACTACTAGGCTTTCCATGCAATGAAAACCTAACCTCTCCATTTATCCCTTGTTTTCTCATTACTCTGATTTCTTGAATTTGTTCACTACTATAATTCTTAAAGTGTACATCATTGTTTTTAATTTGTAGGATTAGCTCTTTGAGCATGTCCTTTAATGATGAAGTTGGTCCATAGTAAATCTTTTGCAATAGACTGTATATTTTCCTGCAGTCTACATTTTTTGCTACTGTAGGAACTTTATTTTTTGCCAGCTTTCAGCAAGGCAGAATTCACACTGACCAGCAGCTGCTGCTGTTGCTCATTGTCCCTCAGTCCAAACCCAGAGGTTTAAAGTAGATTTGCATTCTTAACTTTGCTGCTAGTGGTACAAACAGGAACCTCCTTATGGTGCCTGTATTGTTACAAAGGACCAAAAAAAAGTCCCCCATCTAAATAATTGTGCCTCTGTGGAGCACACAGTATATAAGAAGAAGAAACCTAGAGACACTACTCATAGTGTTACTAGTCATATTTGGATTCGATCCAATTTCCTTTTCAGAGGAGACATTTATGACTTCCATTTTTTTATTTTAATTATTTTTAATTACTTAATTATTTAAAAAGTATTGCTGCTAGGAGAACAGGAGTCAATTTGCTTTAAGAGTGCAGCCCCTGGTGGTTTTACCTGGCTCCAGTGGAGGTCACACACCCAAAACTACACAGACAACATCAATTGAACTTGATGAGTTTAAAGTTTTTAAAACAAAAAGGGGACACACATGGGAGAAAAGGGAGAGTGGGTCTGGGAAGAGTTGTTGGGGCGGGGGCAGCGAATTTGACCAAACTACATTGTACAAAATTCTCGAGGAACTAATGAAAAAGAAAAAAAAAAACACAAATTCTCATTGACCTCCTCACACTTTGTATTTTTTATGACTTGTCTTTCCTCATTTTTATATATTTTATCTTATTTTCTTGACACTGATTTGGCTTTGGATAATGTTGACTCATTTCTCTGCACCTACCATTTTGACACCATTGTCATGTGAGAAAGGTGATTTTCTCTGTAATTCAGGCTCTGTGTATGTAGACACAGCAGGATCCCTGGTGCTGACCTAACAGCCCTTCTACTCTATGGGTGAGGGCCTGGTTCAGTGAGCCACTAGGACTCAAAATCTAAGGGGTGGAAGTGATTGAGGACAGTTGATCTTGGGCTCTGGGCCGAAACTCACATACCCACATGTGTACACACACACACACACACACACACACACACACACACACCACAACACACACACCACAACACACTCCACCCTGCCCTCACATGGATACACATTGGTAAGGAAATTTCACTCAGGGTATTTAGTATTTGTTGATTGGTATTGTTTGCAGTTGATAGACCGTATACCAAGAACATCTCTCCAGTGTATTTCTTGGGTCCCTGCATGATTTCTTCCTTGCACTGCTATTTTCCCATTTTGTCTGACACTAACAATATTGATTTAGTAATTTTGTAACATGATCCTTTGACAATCCAAATGATATTTTGAAAAGAAAATGGTTCCATGCTAAATTTATGACGTTTCTCCTACTTAAACCACCGTAGATGCTTCTCCCAAGTGAACAGCTTTTCAATGATTCACCCTTTGTTTTTTTTTAAAGTGGAACTCTCATGATTTATGAATGTCTTTGTTGATCTTTAAATATCAGTGTATTAAAAGACATGAAATTTAGTTTTCGAAATTACACTTTGGAATGTTCCTTGGACATAAGAGCCATCGTCTACGCCATATCCGTTGTATATTGGCAAATGACGGACATTTACAAGTCACTTGTTGAATTTAATTGAAGTGGGTACCATGCTTCCAGCCTAGCAAACTTGCTGACACATGCAAGGGTACAGTGACTATTGTGTGATGATCCAATTTAGTTAAATATTGTGAGCGATGTCATAGTAATCTGCCCAGTTGTATCTCCTGCTTTCTCTTATTCTTGACCTCAAAGCATACATGTGCCCTTCATCATTCCTTGATCCTCACTTCACCCTCTCTCTCTGACAGTACAGCATTTTTCCTTCTGTTCTTTGATTTTTTTTAAATAAATCACTTCTCTAATTGATTGGTTTGATTCTCTAAAGAAAATCTCTATCTGTATTCTATATAAGTGACTTTTTATGTGCTCTTTAAAGCTGTAACACTGGCATCTGAACAAATGGACTGTCTCCCTATGCTATGTAGCACCCTGTTTTATTTATTCCTTGGAGTGTTTTCTTCCTACTTTGTAATACATCCCATCTCTCTCTGACATCTTAAAAGGTAAACAGTATTTCCCTCAGTCTAGTAATTTCTTTCCACTGTATGTTCATCCTTCATACACCAGAATCATTCACTGGTGTGAAGCAAGTTACTTATTACAAATCATTTTTCAGTTTTTCCTTTGTATGCCATGACACTCATCTATCGTTTTCCCAACAAATATATTTCCAAACCTAAAGTTATGTTTATTGTAGGCAATATGCAAATATGACAAAAGTATGTGGATTCAAATAACCTCTAGGAGACAAAGCACTCTACTGCTGGGCGTTGGTGGCACACGCCTTTAATCCCAGCACTCGGGAGGCAGAGGCAGGCAGATCTCTGTGAGTTCAAGGCCAACCTGGGCTACAGAGTGAGTTCCAGGACAGGCGCAAAGCTAAACAGAGAAAACCTGTCTTGAAAAACAAACAAACAAAAAAAGCACTCTCTACTTTGATTGTGAATTTGTAAGCCTATATTTCTAAAGAAAATTTTTATGATATTATTAATAAAATATCCTGCATTTAAAATATCTAACATTGTATTATAAATACTTCCATGTTACTAAATATCTTTTAAACTTTAACTTTTAGTCATATAAAGTGTATACTCACAAATTATTATTATGATATTTTGGACAGTTATTTGAGTTTAATTTTCTTGTGCTTTCAAATTATGCATGGTTAAAGTTTTATATATAAATATGTTTTCTGGGGTTATTTTCTAACTAGACATCCTAAGAGTGTCTTATGCAATTTCCTTAAATCTTACATAAATATGTCTATGATTCTTATATATGCAGTCAAATGCCTCCTAAGAATATAATTTTTAACTTCTACACATTTTTCTTTCACTCTAGTTGCTATAATAGAAGTTATTGGGAACCTATTTTTATACTGCTGTTTGACCCTCCTTGGAAATATATTCCTTCATTATTCTCAGCTAATTTATCATCATTTCACTTGTCAATACAGTACCAGAACCTCACTCTGTCCTAACACCTGTGATAGGTGGCAGATACTGATTTGATTAAGTCAAAGCCCTTTCCTTTAATACCTTCACTTGGTGTGCAATCAGAAGTCAGTATCCTGATGGTTCATTCATCTTCACACTTGATGGATGGGAAATACACACTTGAAATGTTTTTAATTCATATTCATAATCATTATTTTCTCAGATGTTATGTTCCTCAACATACAAATTATACCTTTTATATTTTAAGCCCCTGCCCTTATATGGGTTGCTACTTATATACCAGTACTTTAAGCATGAAATCACTCTTAATGGGCAATAGATTCTGTACTGATATTATTTGCTACACATACTGTGCTTTTATTGCCTACAAAATATGTGCATGCACATGTGTGAGGATGTTATATGCAGAAAACCTTACAGTTTGACAAGGACTGTTTTCACAAAAGATCAAATAAACTGTGACTTGTTTTGTTTTTGATGCAGTCCAAATTATGTACTGTAAGCTTGTATATTATCCATAATCAGACGATTTTTATTTCACTCAATTTTCACTTGGATGCTATATTAAATGCCTACCAATCTCCCTAAGTGCAAGCGTGTGTTTGTGTGTGTGTGTGTATGTGTGTGTGTGTGTGTGTGTGTGTGTGTGTGTGTGTGTGAACTAGTTAGACTTGTTTGGTTCTAATTTTTTCTATAATTTTTTCAGTGTCTTGTATGGGAATAAGATCACAGAACTCCCCAAAAGTTTATTTGAAGGACTATTTTCCTTACAACTACTGTAAGTATTCCATTGCTACGGATCTGTGGAACTTCATATTAACGTTTTTTTTTTTAATACATCATCTCTTTATTATCTGGAGGCTTCAACCCAAAATGGCCCAACTTAATGAGATAAATATGATTAATGAAGCAGTGATAAAATTGATAATAACTATTTATGTGAAGACAAAACTCTTTAGAACTGTCCAAGAATGTTCCTTTCCACAATAAAATGAATAATTGTGTTCTGGCTGCCAACAGTAAAATGAATGATTGTGTTCTGGCTGCCCCTTTGCGGAGAGGTGTGCGTCCCATAAAACCTCTCATTCCTGATGTTACCAGCAGCTAGGATGGAGCCCTAAAGATGGGATGTAGTTACAATCCACTCAGCACAGAAGATCTGACAGTAAAATCCAGACCAACTTCTGCAAGCGCAGGCATGAGTACAGTGAGACACATGGTCATGGCGACAGTCTCCGATGGATCTTTACTGAGGTGTCTCTGACTCCCTCCATGGCATTGAAGACCACACTGCATAGACTAGAGCTGCCCCTCATTTATATTTAAAGAAAAATTCACTCTTTGTATAAGTACCAGATTTTGATGCTATGTATCTTAGTGCCTGATCATTTGTAAAGCAAGTTTGTTAAAAACCTTGGTGCCTGATCATTTGTAAAGCAAGTTTGTTAAACACAGAAAGCGTAGGAAGGCAGTGTAAGGGTTAAATTTAGTCTGTGACATCCACTACCTAGCAACCTCATTTATGGCAGACCCTACTCTGGAAGCTTTCAATATGAAGATAATCATGATTTGATGCTTTTCCTCACCTTGCTCACAACCAGTCTCTCTCAGAATTCTTAATTTTGGAATACTGTTCTCTCTTTCAATAGTATTCATTCATTGGCACCTGGGTGCTTGATTCAAAACTTCCTAGTAACCCCACAACCTTCCTTAATGCGGCTGTTATTCCTTACTTGAGAAACTTATTGTCGCTAATATACACAAGTATACTTGTTTTAAACTATTTTCACGGTTCTTTATGACTGTAGTTTGAATCGCATCCAAATACAAATATGCAAAAAGCCAAATGTTAAAAGAAAAATTATTGTGTGTGTCATTCACTTCTTCTTGGCACTATATAATCTACTCAATTTATGATACATACATTAGTAAGTAATGGTACATACTGCTCCTGTGAGCTAAATGATCATTTAAGGTTCTAACTCTTTGAAATTAATTTTTCAATATTTTATTTAATAAAATGGTTATACATATTATATGCCATAAATGTTTTTGCATATTATAGATATAATATAACACTATAGCCAAATATTGCTACCACATTGATAACATCCTCATTTTCCAAGAACACACTCCATGCCCAGTATCCTCATTTGTTTTTATCATCATTGCGCTATTTACCATTAACACTCAAAACTCAGGTATTTATGGTTACTGTAACACATGTGTGAGTAAAGCACAGAGATCTGCATGTAAGAAAACCTTATTTATAAAGCGACTGTTTTTAATATCCCATCTCCCAGCCCCCAAGGATGGCCCATTCTTCAGCCTTCCAGGATTTAAAAAATAGGTTATCCCAATCCTTTTGCAAATAGCCAAGAGCATTATGAAGTGGAAGGTTCTTAGCTTTGCTTCCTACCAACAGGTGGGTGGTAGGAAGAAGAAGGAAGTTAAG
Source organism: Peromyscus nudipes (assembly GCA_902168325.1). NCBI lineage: Eukaryota > Metazoa > Chordata > Mammalia > Rodentia > Cricetidae > Peromyscus > Peromyscus nudipes. Next base: position 16,632 of record CABHPH010141322.1, on the reverse strand, counting down.
GAAAGAACGGCTCATTTGTCTTTAGTCTTCACACCATGCTGTTTTAGAATGAGCACCGACCTCTCACAGAAACAACTGCTTTCAACATCCTCATCTTTAAATATTTACTCTCCAACTCCTTTATTCAGTCAGCATATGAATTAAGTAGCATTACCAGCATTGCTTGTATTGCTGTCAAGGGTGGGATGGTATGTATTTCTTGAACCCATCAACCCCGAATTAAAAAAAAAAAAAGTCCAGGGCTTTTAGGAAAATTTTGAATGCAACATAAAGAAACCTAAAACTTCAGCTCCTGATGAGTGAACACAAAGTACAGAAAACAGGAATATCAGGAGAAGAGCACAGTCTCACATATTTATAAAGAATGTAAAAAAGTGAAAGCCAAACATTTGCTAGCTGTAAACATTCATTGTCAATAAGAAAACATATTCATTATGTTACACAATGAGAATTACTCAAACCACATAGCAGGTAATTTTGAGCTATTATAATGGTTTAAGTCTCTAAATAAAATAAAAACGGTAGAGACAGGGAACATTAAACAAGTACCGCAAAGATGGCTAAGCTGTATTTAGAGGAATGTGCTACTCAGCTTGAAACAGGTAATGAGACCATAGCATTACCTACTATGCTTAGGAAGTCACAGAGAGGGCAGCCTATGCCGAAGTAGAAATTATATTCCAGAAAAAAAATTTATAGTACCAATGGTATGACACAGTCACATATAACCATCATATTTAACCTACATGAATGATGCCTACCAGTGCATGATCTCTAAAGCACACTTTCACAGTATGTTAATGTAACCTAGGGAAGAGTGAGAATGTAGGATATTATATTGAATGTAATAGTGTAACTTTCCTATCCAGGAGAGTTATCAGGTAGTCATGTGACAGCAGATATATTTGAGCATGTAGTATGTACTAGAGGTATGTAAACTATGAGAGAACAAACTAAAAAATACCCACAACATTCTGGGTACAAATGACAGTCACTGGTAACATCACTAACAACAAAAAGACATTACTTTATATATATATAATAAATGTAAATGTGTGATATATGTGTATATATGACATATATGATACAAAGATACATATATATGTATATGTACATATATAAATATATGTTAGAAAAAATAGACTGAATATAATGAATGGAAAGAATTAGAGATTGGAAAGGGGCAGAAACCCAGAAAATATGTGAGGCAGTGTAGGGTTGAAGAGCATCATGTTTGTGTTTAGCAGAATCCAGAAAAGCCATGTGACAAGCAAGGCACACATCTGGGAGACATTTCTGAATAGAGGACAACGAATCTGATCTTAATGGAAAAGTGCAAAGTGTCAACTCGAGTAGCCACAGGGGGACGGGGGGTACTGAGTGAGGCCGTGACATCCCAAGAGTGAGCTATAGACCCTTTTGGACATTATTAATTCTGAAGGATGTTCTCTGTCTAGACTTTTACTCAGACCAGAGCTATTGCATGGTCCTGGGGGGTATGTCATGAAGGACCACTCTGGCTGCTGTTTTAGAAAGAGACTGACCTTCTAAAGTGACTGCAGACACTAATAATCACTTAAATTATTTTCAGTTTGCTCTTGACAACAGCAGCTAGGCCTCACCTACCTTTGTCTATGGTTTTACCTCTAAGTTATTCCTTACAGTCTTTTGATCATTTTTATTGAACCACTTGATTTCAGTTCATTTCACCATTTGACTCTTGTTTTTTAATGTAATCCTCCAATCTCCCATTCATAGTTCCTACATTATTATTAAATTTACAATATTTGTTTTAAAATTAAATGCATTTCTCTTGATTGGGTTTCCTACAGAAGAGCTGTATTACAGGTGAGTTAATGAGATGCTACACTTTAATTTTATGACTGTTTGATCAAACAGATTGTTGAATGCCAACAAGATAAATTGCCTTCGGGTAGATGCTTTTCAGGACCTGCACAACTTGAACCTACTCTCCTTATATGACAACAAGCTTCAGACTGTTGCCAAGGGCACCTTCTCAGCTCTCAGAGCCATCCAAACTATGTATGTATTCACAACTTTTACCGAGTAGAATGATGATTACTTTCAATGTGAGTGTGAGAGACGAGTCGTAAGCAAATCATGTATAAAACTCCTCTGCTGTGTTTCTGAAAGGCATTTGGCCCAGAACCCTTTCATTTGTGACTGCCATCTCAAGTGGCTAGCGGATTATCTCCACACCAACCCAATTGAGACCAGCGGTGCCCGTTGCACCAGCCCCCGCCGCCTGGCTAACAAAAGAATTGGACAGATCAAAAGCAAGAAATTCCGTTGTTCAGGTAATTTCTCACTTCATGAGACATTTCCCTTAGGACCAAAAGCTATGGCTACTTGAGAATTAGCGACAGCAGCTGCCTTCAGCTGATTACCAAGCATTGTACAATCTCATTTTTTCCCCTTCTGTCTGGGGAGGAGGAAAGTGGGAGAAATATTGACACAACCCAAATAATATGACCAGCAAAATGAATACCAATCAATGAAATGATGCCTGGATCCCTCTTAGTGCGTATGCCCTTAGGGTTCAGATGTAACCTGGACCTTTCAGATAACTGGAAATGCTGCTTAAAAGTGGTGTTACTCTTCCTGTTTGTTGTACCAATCTCTAGTGACCAACATCAAACTGTCAGACATGCTTTCATTCATTCAGAATCCAAAATAAGACTTGATTACATGGGTTATATTTTTTTTTCAGAAGTAGAGGGTAGGAGTTTCCTGATGCCTCCTTTCTTTCTGGGATACACTGGGAAGCCACATTTTTTTTTTAAGACTATCTTTTCACAGTTGGGAAATACTGCATTTACCCAACACAAATCATTGCATACCTGTTAAGTGGGAACCATTGTTCACGTTGGTCTACTGTTATATGTGTGCCGATGGTAGGAAACATTCACTATCATTTGGGGAGTGTGCTACCTAACTCTTCTGGGCACATTAACCATTGTGTAGTTAATTCATGCTAAACATCTAATATAAAAACTAGATTTGTTATTGTCCATCTTTATAAGTCGATCACTCACTGTGTATTGTTTTAGTTCTGTGAATATGCTTTGTCACTTAGTTATCTGTATAACTTTAGCCCATTCTTAATCTAATATAACTCATAACTCTGCTTGCTGACATTCAGGTACATTTTCTATTTTTTTCTCTTTTTTTTATTTAGCTAAAGAACAGTATTTCATTCCAGGTAGGTTTTGCTCGGTGGTAGGACTAACTGCAGACACCCTTTCCTTGACTTATATAGCTTCTAAACATTGATGTGCATGCTTTGGGAAGTACAGTGAACACTCCATAGGTAGAGGGACTGATGCATAGATCACTTGTAGCTGTACCCTGAAAGCCCCACCTCTGCATGCAGCTTCTGATTTTGAACTCTTATTTAAAAAACCAACCCACCTTCTTCCTTTTCTCCTTTGCACATTATCTGCAGTTTTTCACAGTAGCCAAAATGTTTGAACCTATGGCTTACTACTTAAATCATGTGTTTTTCTCTCTCTCTAATCTCTCAGCCTGTTTTTAAAATGTAGCTTACTAGGCTAGTTTTAAAGACAGCAGCCTCTCTATTGTCAAAGAGCTAGTTCTATATAAAATCAGGTATAAATATGCAGAACTGCATTTTTGGGGAAAAAACTTACTTTTTAAAAGCTTCTGGGTTTGAAAAGACTATTTCTGCTTACGTTCGTTCTTTCTTAAATATAAAACAGCTGTTTTATGCTGACTTAGCTGTACTTTTTTTTTTTAATTATTAATTTACTTGTAATTGTACGTTCTTGCCTGTCTGGAGTCAGATTATTTCTCTACCAAAGGGATATTCACATCCATCTTGAAGTCATTAACAGCTAATGGGCACTAAATGCCTTGAATAATCTAAGCAGAAGGAGACTGTGTTTCTAAAGATGCAGTTGTAATGTTTCATCCCTTTGCTTCCATGGGACACCCTCAAACTGATGAGTTTAGAGCTAGCTCTTTAAAGTGTGTCCTTTACTTACTTTGGTCTTGCCTGCCAACTGTGCAAATGCCTCTGATTGTTTGCCTCAAAACACTATATATTAAAATATAGATAAAGTACTGATTGGCCTTGATTTTAAGGATGTATTTATTACTTATTCCTATCGTTTAATTAATTTATATATTTAATAGATTTAATTATATTGATTAATTTGAATTTCAATGCTCAGTAGTCTACATATTGTGTCTTCATGTATAACCAGGAATGTGCTGAAAAGATCAACTGATTAGTCTTCATCATCAATGTATGAATTTTGTTATTTTTAGCCAGCTAAGTGCAAAGTTACCTAACAATTGAGACTTAACTGAAAAAAGAAAAAGGAATATTCTGAAAACCAAACTGTGCATAGCATACCAGTATGATTTGAATCCCAAATATTTTGGCAATTTACCTAGTAATTACCAAATTATTCCATTCAGCTTCTTAATAATTTAGATACAAAAATACCAGTATAACTCAATGCAATACAAATAAATCATGTTGTTGTGATAGTTACGTTTTGTGCTTTTGCTAGAAGATAGGAGCCCAGATCTGCTTTAGAAAATAACTTCTACATGAAAAATTATATCTTAATCCTCAAGGCTTAATAATTCAGTTTATATTTTAAAATAACTTATAGAAGCCGTTGCACATAGATTACTTGTTCCTCATTATGCTCTTTTTCCATCTCAAATACTATTTAAGATTTATGTCTACCTAATAAATGGTTTTAAAATAAGAATTGTTGATTACCATGGTATTGACTCTAAATTTTAGAAATGCACTCAGTGAACCTATTATCGATACTGTTATCAGAATACTGTTAGCTTTCATGTGGAGTAATCTCTGAAGACAGGAAAAAAAACCCAGATTCTTCAATAAATAGAATGGCACTTATTTCTATAATGGAATGTGACACATGCATTGTTATATTTGGCATTTCAAATTTTTGTTGGAATTCTGATAATGTTCCCACCAAGTAATAAGCCTTAAAACTTGGAGGTCATTCAGAAGCATGTGACCTACCCCTTAACTATTAATGCGTATATTCTATCTATAGTCCTTGTAACTTTCCATCATTGGCTTTTCATTCATTTTATATGTGCACTCCTCGATTGCTCTTCTGTATGGCATTCTAAACATTCTGGTAATAATACAATAGAAAATGGGTCTTGCAGACAATTCAGCTATGAAAGGAACCCACGAGAATTTAATTTTGACTGCACATCTTTTATGCCATTGCATTTTCTGTAAGCTAGGATACTTCAAAGGTGCTATGAATTTTGCAAAGCACAGCAAACACATGACACAGTGCCATCCCATGACTGTCATAGTAAAGAAAAAGGAAGGGAACATAGATTGATATACATGTGTCTGTAACCTTAACTAGGATGATTCTGTCTTTCTTTCCTTGTTGCTGATCTTTTCTTTTGCAGGAATTCACCATTTGGCCTGTAAGTAAAAGTGTCTCATCTGAAATGTAACATACCCTCTTTCCAATCCCTGATGTACCTTCTTCTAGTCTTGATGTTTTGCGCCTGTTTCCCATGAAGAAACCACAGATCTCCTGAGCTTCTCTGTTGTCCTTGTACCTTACCTTCAGCTTCTTCCTGGATGTTCTTCCCGAAAGCTGTGGTTTCCGTTCTGCAGTTCTGAAGAACTCGGGAGGCACCTTTCCATATAGCCCCTTCTTTGTGTTTCCAGGCACCCTTCGGTAGTTATGCTTTCACGATGATCCTACACATTCTACGGGAAGAATGCATGTCATGTGAACAGTATGATGCTTCCAGACCATCCGTAGCTTTTCTCCTCCCTTCGTCTTTCCTCTCGGTCTTCCCTCTGGCCTAGTGGTTGGTGTAGTGATAATGTAGCGAGATTTTCTGTTGTGCTTGATCTAACCATGTGGTTGCGAGGTATGAGTAAAACATGGTTCCGTCAAGCACCATGGAACGTCACGCAGCTTTCTACAGCATGGCAAGCTGCTGAGGCTCAAGGCAGTTCTTACTTGTCTTTTTTATAGAGTCAAAATGAAAAAAAAGAGGGCTTTTGGGGGTGTTTCTGAAGATTATGTGAGAGGGAGAGAATAACAAAGTCCATAGAAAAATTTAAAACATAAGTATATGATTTTCCTTAAAAGCCCTACTTTACAATAATATACAGGAGTATGTTTATTACAAGATATGCTTTCAATTTTTGACTCAGAAAAAAAATAAAAACTTAACAATTCATAGCCATTGTGTGATTAGCTGTGAAATAGACTAGCACGGCTCAGAACCGGATCAGCAGAAAGTACAGCTGTGAAAAGCTCATCTTTATTAATGTTTTCCTGTCGTGTGAATCTGGTCACTCTTTTTTCCAGAAAATTCCAAGCTTTTCTTTTAATCCTCTCCTGACATCCATTGACCAAAATGCCCTAAGTTGTCTCCCTGCTGCATAATCTAAGTCATCCTACTATTTTTCTTCCTATATATTAATGGCTATTCTAGGATTCAGACTCAGAATCTTATTTTTGGCTTGAATCCTCAATAGGCACAGAAGATTATCGATCAAAATTAAGTGGAGACTGCTTTGCAGACTTGGCTTGTCCTGAAAAGTGTCGCTGTGAAGGGACCACTGTAGATTGCTCCAATCAAAAACTCAACAAAATCCCAGACCATATTCCCCAGTACACAGCAGAGCTGTAAGTTCATCTGACTACAAAATCCTGGCTGGGAGGGAGCAAGGGACAAAAAGAGACTGTATGAAAACATTGGGATTTTTGTCATGACACTTTAATTCTCAATAATCGAATTCACTTAATTAATACATGCTGAATTGACAGGCCCTCGTCTTTGTTCAAGAATATGTTCAAAACTATCTTAGTTCAATTTTCAGACAGAGCTATAACTGAACAATCAAATTATCACTCAAAATTCAGTCATCATTTACTACTGTTTACAATAACAGGAATATCTGGTTATTATTAGATATTCACTATGGCAGAACATTTATAAGCACTTCATAAATTTGCAAGACATTTAATTCTTAAAACAGCCAAACAAAATAATTTGATACTTACTCACAAAATCTATTGTGGGAGTCATTGACTACTTCTCTCTTACAAGTGAAAGGACCCATTGATTGCCAGTTGAAGGGTAAATAATAGTTGTTTGCTGTTTATTTGCTTATAAACAGTGAATAGCAGATTAGGGAAAGCTGAAAACTAAGATGTGATCAAATTTATATTTACAAATTTACCATAGGATCCAGAGTATGAAAAAAATGTCATTTCGGGAACTATTGGCAGATACTACGCTCATGTGTAGTTCACCTTTCCTGGTTATAAAAGGAAAGTGTACAGTGTTAGTTTTCCAAGACCCATGAAGACACTAGTGAAATCTAATAATTTTCGGAACATCTTAGCTGTGTTTATTTATGGCACCATCTGGTGTTTGTCATTTATTGCTTTCCAAAGTTGATTGTCTCTGTGTGTATGCATAATCCTTCTGTCTTCAACTAGATTGCAGCCTCTTGACTTCAGGGATTGTGCGTTAGCATTTCTGTCCCGCTGTATCTATACCCATGCCTGTTATGTAATGAATTCAAAGCAGTTTGGATAATTAGAAATAATGTCTTTCAAAGGGTTGATAGAAACTAGTTTCTTTGTGGTGCCGGTGATTTCTTTTTTACACCCACTGTTTCATGGTATATTCACTAACTCAATTTTCAGAAATTCAGAGAACATGTAGCAAGATCCCTGAATTCCACTCTGTGAGGCTATGTGTGGACTTTAGTTTGTTTCTGATAATGCTGCACACACGTGGTATTATATTGAACATGATAATTAGTTAAATAAGTTTATTCTCCAATCAATAATTCTACTACAACCTAGTTTCTATTATAAGATTCAGAAAAAATTCTATATGTTTTAAAAGTTTGATATTTTTAAAATAATGTATATAGAATGAATACTTAAGATAAACGTGTTTGCAAAGCATGTACTCAGTAAAGGATTTAGATTCAGAATTTTTACTAGTCATATACTGACAGTGAATTTATATCCAGAATATATTAAAATCTCTTAAAATTCGACAATATAAAGGTTATGTGGCCTAAGGAGATGGTCAAGTTATCCATAATAACATTTTTCCAATGAAGATATATGACTGGCCAATAACTATATGCAAAAGTTGGTCCTTAGAAATTGCAAAACTATTATTTTTCTGCTGCTTTGATAGCATAGCAAGAACAAAAGCAATGTTTAATATAAAAGTTATTTGTGTGGTTACAGGAGAGTCCACAGAGCAAGAAAGGAGTGGAACTGTCTGAGCATTTTTCATAAGCACACAGGAAGCAGAGACTGAGGACACAGTGAAAAGCTTTAAACTCTCAAAACTCATGACATACTCCCTCTAGCCACAACTCCTAAAAAAATCTATAACCTTCCCAAGCAGTGCCATCAACTGAGGACCAAGTGTTCTAATACATGAATGAACCTATAGAGACTATTTCTCATTACCCACTCTGGTCCTCATAGCCTCATTGCTATCTCATGAGTCAAACTCATTGCCATCTCATGATTCAAAATACATTTAATCCAACTTCAAAAATACCCCTGATCTTTAACAGTCTCAACACTGTTCAAAAGTATTAAGTCTCTTTTGAGACTCAAAGTAATTGTAGTCTCCATTAAATCTTTTTTAAAAAAAATGTATCCCACGTACAATGGCACATATTATATACATTACCATTCAAAAAGGAGGAATTGGGGTATACTGGAGAAAGATTGGACCAAAGCAAAACTAAAACCCAACAAGGCAAACCTCAAAGGCTGAAGTTCCATGTCTAGTATCTGGGGGCTTCAGTGTCAAAGGATTTGGATGGCACCTCTCCTCACAGGTTTGCTGCCTATGTCATACGCTTCTCTCGTGGGCTGGTTCCACTTCCTGTGTGCAGCTCTTCTTGGTGAATGTGTGGTTGGAAAACTTAAGTGCAACATCGGCTTTCTTCAGTGTCTACTTGGGGCCTTCTTACAGGGACTCCAACTCTGTCATGATTGCCAGACCTCGTCACCTGTTTGATTCCACAGACCTAATCACTTCTTTGATTCCACACAGGAAGAGCTCACAGTTTCCTCAGTCTTATATCATTAGTGTCTTCCAAATTGCTACCATGTTGATGATAATACCAAATTCAGTTAACATTTTGGCATAGATGTTCACGCCCTTGGTATTAGCTGCTTTTATATGCTGTTGCTTTCTAGGAGCAAGGAATTGCTTAAGCTCTTTCACTTCACAAATGGAAGCTTTACCTGGGTGGGGTCTTTCCCTGAGAACAACTCTCCTACTCCAGTGGAGAGCAAGGGGCTTTTCTTTTATGTCATTAAGCTCCTTAACAATTACAGCTTTCTTTACAGCCCATGCTTTGGGGACACCCTTAAGACTGCTGGTGTTGTTTTCCTCTCCACGCTGCACATTTTATATTTCTTTGTGCACCCCTTGTTCTTTATGATGGTAGATATGCATAAAAGTAATCAGTAATAGCCATTCCAGAGACTCAATGTTAGTTTGCCTTGAAATCATGCTATCAAAGAAATTAATCCATCGCTTTTTAATTTACCTAAGTTGTTAGGACATGTACAGAATGAAGCCAGAGGCTTGGCCAAAATATCATACAAATGAATGTTCTCTAGCCCAGTTACTGATAGACTTTTTGTTTCCATCTTAAGTAATGATCCGGATCTACAATATCTGCATTATTCTCGAGGATTATACTCTTCCAGATTCTTCCTAGAGTGCTTAATAAAGTTCTGCCTATAACAGTCAACTACTTTTCTAGTTCAGATTTCTCCAAATTCACCCAAATCTCTCCAAAACATCAACACTACCATGTTCTTCATAGCAACAATCTAACATCTCAGAACAAACCTCTGTATTAGTTACTTTTCTGTTGCTGTGATATTTTCATCTCCATGTTTCACATTGTGTATTTCTTTGTGCAGTACTTGCACAATGTGTAAACACCAGGATCAAAAGCAACTTGTAGAAGAATTTATTTTGACTAAGGGCTCCTGAATGAGAGTCCATCATGAAATGGAAATCATGGCACCAGGTAACTGAAGCAGGAAAGTGGTTGATAGGTCACATATCATAGACACTCAGAAAATGAGGAGAGGCTATAAACATTTAAAACCTGTCCCTAGTTATACATACACTTCCTCCAGCATGACTGGACCTCCTCAAACAGCATTTGAGACAAGTATCTGAATACATGATCTACGGAAGAAATTTCTCATTACCACCACTTAGAAAATCGAGGTGGGGGGTGGAGACAATGAAATGTGGGAGAAAAATATACATAGGTAATTTAAGTGTAAAATAGTAAAAGTATAGCATTGGGAAAATAGTTTGTTCTTCAATGTCGTATGCATAGGTCTATCATGTGGTCCAACAAAATATGCTTCTATGTATATAGTCAAAAATTTAAGCTAGGTGGTTGTGGTGCATGCCTTTAATCCCAGCACTTGGGAGGCAGAGGCAGGGTGATCTTTGTGAGTTCGAGTCCAGCCTGGTCTACAAAGTGAGATCCAGGAAAGGCGCAAAGCTACACAGAGAAACCCTGTCTCTAAAAATCAAAAAAAAAAAAAATTAAAAGGTACATTCACTGCATACCATGGTCAGCATAGCATTTTAATAGTAGACAAAATATAGAGCAGAACAAGTGCCACTAACTGATAAATGGCCAAATAAGTGTGGGATGCCCATTCTATTGTTCAGTTATCAAAAACAATGAAATACTGATAACACCATAAAACGAATCACGATTAAACATCTTAAAGAGGTTGGAGAGGTGGCACAGCTTTTAAGAGCACATATCATATGGCTTCTACAAGAGAACCCAAATGTAATTTAAAGCACCCATGCAAGCTGGCTCATAATCACCTGCCACTCAACTTCAGGGGATCCAATGCCCTGTTCTGGCCTCTGTGGGCACATAGACTTCAGTATCTACCCATAAGTAGATACACATGCCTGCACATAATTACATAATTGAAAATAAAATAAATCTTCAGAGCGTCCTATGAGATGAAGCAAAAAGCCTATTCTGTCGGATTCTGATTAAATGAAATGTCCAGAATAAGAGAATAAGTGTAGTGTGGCACCAGTGAGGGATGGTGACAGGAAGTTGGCTGTGATAATAGTGAGAGTCTATTGCCGATGATTGGTATTGATTTGGGAGTGCTTTTTGGGTGATGAAAGTATATTGAATTAATATGTAATAACAAAGATTGGGCTGGGTCTTGCTTGGTTTTAGTTGAGACAGTTGTTTCTGTTTTTGTTTGAGGTGGATTCCCCTGTCCTCTCCCCCTTCCCCTCACTTCCCCAGACCACCCCCTATTCTCATCTCCTCCATGGCAAAGACTCCCCTGGGGATTCAGTTCAACCTGGTAGATTCAGTCCAGGCAGGTCTAGTCCCCTCCTCCCAGACTGAGCTAAGTGTCCCTGCATAAGCCCCAGGTTCCAAACAGCCAGCTCATGCACTGAGGACAGGTCCCAGGCCCACTGCCTGGGTGCCTCCCAAACATTTCAAGCTAATCAACTATCTCACTTATCCAGAGGGCCTGATTCAGTTGGGGGCTCCTCAGCTATTGGTTCATAGTTCATGTGTTTCCATTAGTTTGGCTATTTGTCCCTGTGCTTTATCCAACCTTGGTCTCAACAATTCTCGTTCATACAATCCCTCCTCTTTCTCACCAACTGAACTCCCGGAGCTCCACCTGGGGCCTGGCCATGGATCTTTGCATCTGCTTCCCTCAGTCATTGGATGAGATTTCTAGCACGACAGTTAGGGTGTTTGGCCATCCTATCACCAGAGTAGGTCAGTTCAGGCTTTCTTTCAACCACTGCCAGTAGTCTATTGTGCAGGTATCTTTGTGGATTTCTGGGGACCTCTCTAGCACTTTGCTTCTTCCTATTCCCAAGTGGTCTTCATTTATCATGGTCTCTTATTCCTTGTTCTCCCTCTCTGCTCTTGATTCAGCTGGGATCTCCCGCTCCCCTAAGCTCTCTTTCCCTTGAATCTTGCCCTTCATTACCCCCACTCACTTCCAGGTTGTTCATGTAGATCTCATCCATTTCTCTGTCATTGGACGATCCCTGTGTCTTTCTTAGGACCCTGATTGCCTGGAATTCACCAGGTAGACCACACTGGCCTTGGACTTGCTCAGGCCCTCCACTTTTGCCTCCTGAGTACTGAGACTACATGTATGAATCATTTCACCTGGCTTGCAATTTTACAAATATACTGAAATTCTATACGTTGAGTACTTTATAGTATTTGAATTGTGTATAAATTGATCTGTGAATGATAAAGGTCTGAGCCGGTACTTAAGGGGGAAATGCATGCAAGGTAGGCAATAGTGAAAAAGAAAGGCTTGCAAACTGTCGTTTAGAGATTGCTGTATAGGAGATGGTTTTGATTGTTCTTTGACTTTTTTAATATTTCAGTATATTTGAGAATTTTTGATTTTTAAGATTTTGATGAAATGATAAAAACAAGTAAATTTTATGAATTCTCTGTTATATGTGTGCTGTATTTCAAAGTTAACATTAAATAATGTTTTACCTTAATGTAACAAACACAAGCTAAACATTTGGTACCTATGAGAAAACTTTGATCTTCTTTCTTTTTTTCTTTCCCCAGGCGTCTCAATAATAATGAATTCACTGTGTTAGAAGCCACAGGAATATTTAAGAAACTTCCTCAGTTACGTAAAATGTAAGTCATTTGTTAGCTATATATTGACTGTATGCTGTGTGTGTTTCTTGGGAATTTTATATATCTTTCCATTTTATCTAAGTTTCTTTTAGAACGGGAACATATATATACATATATATAATCCAAGGAAATGTCCATGTGATGACTACATGGGGTATGAATTTAGGGTTCTATTTAAGAGGTACTTTTCCATGTGTTCACACAATGCCAAGCCAACCCATAGCATCTTCCTCTAAAGCAGACAGCTGGTCTGCAATGCGTCCGCAGACGGAATCTAGCAATCTAAGCACATTAAAATGGATTCAGTGATGTTTTGCAACTTCCTTTACTATTCCCCAAACCGTGGTGCTATTTCTCTTTCAGCACATTCATGTCAACTGTTTGACTTTTGCTTCATTAAGCTTTCATTATGAGATAGTCAAAATTAATGATTAGTAAACTGGCTAGACCGCTCATCTGTGTTACTTCATGTCCACAGCTCGTATTTCAGAGTAAATTCGTAAGCTCAGCATTTTCATCAACATTCCACCAGTATCCCATGTCCTTGAGTAAAGGGAGAAGCAGGACAAAAGTCAAGTGTGCAAGGATGCAGGAACACCCTGTTCACATGAGGAGGAAGCAGGGACGTTAGTCCATGCCGCTTGTCACCCTCAGTCTCACATATACAGCTGTCCCAGCCACTGACATTGCTTTTAGCAGAGGAGACCAAAACTATGCATGTGTCCTTCTCCTCTGCGTTAGGTTATACCTTGAGAATCTTTTAATTCCTTAATTATTTTCCTTTATGCCACCAACTATATTGTCTTTTTGGTAGTAAGAAGTTCAATGCCACAGACGTTTACTGAGCAGTTTACTATGAGCAGTGCTTTATTAGAATGAAAAATAAATCAGGAAACAAAATAATCGAATTGCTTCATTGGTATAGTGTCTGACTTATAAGCACAAATAATGGATTTGGTCCTCAGGTAAGGAAATCCAAATATAGTGACCTGTTATCCCAGTGCTGGGAGATAGTGACAACCTACTGGACCACGTAAGAGCTTTATGTATGCAAATATTGGGCCTTAATGACTTTAGACTCCTCAGGATCATCGCAGTTCATTTTGAGCAGAATTGGGCTGGTATATCTCTTTAATGGCTCTTCTCTCTTAGTATTACTGTCCTCTTGACTGCATGGGTTAGAGAAACACTTTCTACAAGTTTCTGCAATCCTTGCAGTGAAAATCTTGGAAATTGTGGAAGACTTGTATGTTTATTCAGTAGATTAAAAATGACCGGATATATTTTGGGAGCGTCTTGTATTAGTGAGCATTCACTTAAATCTGCATCTCAACACTGTTTATCTAGCAACTTTAGCAACAATAAGATCACCGATATCGAGGAGGGAGCATTTGAAGGCGCATCTGGTGTGAATGAACTTCTTCTCACCAGTAATCGTTTGGAAAATGTTCAACATAAGATGTTCAAAGGATTGGAAAGCCTCAAAACATTGTAAGTATTCCTGATTCACATGAAAGTGGGTTAGACTTCACTGCTCATTATCACCTGCAGAAACAGGTGAGTTCTGCTTTCCTCCTAACCGTGACTCAGATTTCCAGACACATGCGTTTAAATGGAATAACTGTGTTCATCCAGAGGCTGCATTTATCTGTCTCTGTGATGCTTCAGTAGAAAAAAGCAATGCTTGTGATAAATGCTTCACAATCTATTGCTAAGGAAACATGCTAACGGTTTGTCTACTTGGTTAATGATAGGGAGTTTGGGAGGAATAAATTCTTTGTGTCTCCCAAAGGTTGCTTAGGTAGAGACGATGAGACTTAGACCAAGTGGTAAATGCAACATTGTGTCTTATTTGAATTATCTCGGTGCATCTTTGCAATAATGCTTGCCAAAAGTAATGGCTCATAAACCAGAAGAGAAAAAAAAAATTCTACAGCCATGGTGGGAGCACATAAAAGAATCTCTTTGCAACCAAGGATCAGCCCTTGGCAGTACAGTTACAGAGGCTCAGCCAATGACATCTCACCTGACCCTGAAATCTATGTATAATGTATAATGGGCAAATGGAAAGTCCCCTGTTTTTTATGAGAGGGTGAGGGAGAAAGTTATTCTCCTAGTCACTGGGATGTACTAATATAACCACAAATTTAGGTCTGACCAAATACATGTGTGTGTGTGTGTGTGTGTGTGTGTCCCCTGCACATGAGAATAGAAACATGCTATATATCCCCTGCACATGATAATAGATATATGCTATATATACCTGGCACAGGAGAATAGATAGATATATGCTGTATATAACCAGCACATGAGAATAGATATATGCTATTATACCTTTCATATGAGAATAGATATATGCTATAACTTTGCACAGCTAGCCTGCAATCCAGTAATCAAGCATGGCCAGCATGTCAGTCACAGACCTCCCTCAGGGACTAGTTTTGAACTGCTCTTAAATGGTATGCAAGCAGTTGCTGAGTCTGTTTATGGGAGATACACTGAGAGTGTGTTGAAGGCTAGCCAAGAAAATATGACATAGGGCCTGCATGTACACTCCCTTAGGCTGTCTCAGGTTACTAAACAAATGGCAATACCTCCTCTTACACAGTAGTTGAGGGCCTATTTATTGCTCTTTCACACAGCACTACTATGGAGAAGGTAGGAGGTATAGATTAGAACTTCACCCATATCAGCCCATCTATGCTGCCACAGTGGGATACCAGAGACTGAATACTACACACATGCATATTTCCCATGCTTCTGGATGTAGATATTCACCATGAAATTAAATTTGTGTTTCAGCCCTCCTTCTAGGCCCCAGACTTCCTTCTTGGCCACTTTCTTGCTATAAACACACATGACTTGCGGTCTATATTCTCATGTAGAGAAAAGAAGAGTGGGTGAGATGTGTGATATCTCTGGTGTCTTATCTTCGCATATAAGTTTATGAAACTCTAAAGACCCTCTCCAAAGGCAGTCACCTAGCTGATAAAAAGCTTTAAGGTGTGAACTAGGGGAGTCACAATTCAGTCAATAGTATTACCCTGGAGAACATATCAAAGTATTTGTTTCGACTTGATACAATCAAATGACATTGCCTGTGAGTTCTCTGAAATCAGCTTTCTCCAATTTATTTTTACTGATGTGTTCCTACTGTTTATTCTGTACCTGCAGTAAAGCAGCTGCAAACTGTCTCCATACACTTGTTCCAGGGAGAACGAAGCAGTTGAGAGTCAAAACTGGAGTGGTCAACCACTAGAGTAGATGAGTCGGGGATCTGTCTATCTATCCTTCCACACAGTCTCTGAGGTTTGGTGTTCTAAGTATTTGAAACTGTGTCCCACCCTAAACCTCTTAACTCTTAGCACTAGTCAGATAGTTAGGAATACATGTGCGTATTTCCAAAGTTTATAAAATGCCCTGAGACATCAGGCAGAGCTTACTGTGCGCATGTGCTGATGTTTGTTTGTTTGTTGTCCTTTGCTTTTGTTTTTTACTTTTATCAAGAGAGGAATTTTCTTCAGCTCCTTCCAGGGTCCCTTAACTCCAGTAAGATTAAGACCACAGATCTCCATTATTCATGACAAAGGAAAGTGCTGATAAGAATATTGTGCTGTGGTGCATTTGTTTCTGACTATTCCGTGATGCCTGGATAAGAAGACATCATCTTTCTTCTTATCTACATTTTAGTGGAAAGAAAATATTTTTATTTCTTTTTTATTAGCAAGCATAGAATTTTAAAGCAACAATTTTTTCAGTATCTGTCTTAGTTAGGGTTTGTAGTGCTCTGATAAAAAGCTATGAACAAAGCAACTCAGGGAAGAAAAGTTTTATTTCATCTTATACTTTGA
>CABHPH010141321.1:19378-44751 GCA_902168325.1 Peromyscus nudipes | reverse complement strand
ATGACTAGGTTGGTGTCCCAGTCCCACGGCTGGGAGTCTTACCTGGTTATAGAATATGTCCAGTTTGGGTTTCATATTCCCCCGTTACTAGGAGACTTCCCTAGGGAATTTGCACTGCACTAGTTTCTACATCACCCCAAATGCTCCTCCCTAATTCCAGTCATCCCTCTCCTCTGCCTGAACCCTCCAGTTCCCATCTCTACCTGCTTCCAGACCACCTGAAAATTCTATTTCATTTCCCTTCCCAGAGAGATTCACGTGTCCCTACCTTGATCTCTCCTTTTTATTTGGCCTCTCTGGGTCTGTGGATTGTAGCGTGATTATTCTTTACCTAACAGATAAAGTCCACTTATGAATGAGTACACACTATGTTTGTCTTTCTGGGTGTGGGTTACCTCACTCAGGATGATCATTTCTAATTCCATCGGTTTTCCTGTAAATTTATATCATTGTTTAAAACAGCTGAATAACACTCCATTGTATGATTGTACCACATTTTTTATTCATTCTTTGGTTGAAGGACATCTGGATTGTCTTCAGTTTATGGCTATTATAAATAGAACTGTAATGAACATGATTGAGCAAGTGTCCTTGTGGTAAGATGGAGTGTTCTTTGAATATATGCCCACAAGTGGTATAGCTGGATCCTGAGGTAGATCAAGTCTCAGTTTTCTGGGGAACTGCCATATTAATTTCCACAGTGGCTGTACAAGTTGGCACTCCCACCAGCAGTGGAGGAGTGTTCCTCTTATTCCACATCCTTTCCAGCACAAGCTGTCACCTGTGTTTTTCATTCTGACAAATATGAGAAGGAATTTCAAGGTCATTTTGATTTGCATCTCCCTGATGGCTAAGGATGTTGAACATCCTTTTAAGTGTTTCTCAGCCATTTGAGACTCCTCTGTTGAGAATTCTCTGCTTAGATGTCTATTCCACTTCTTAATTGGATTATTTGGTTTGTTGATGTCTAGTTTCTTGAGTTCTTTATATATTTTGGATATTAGCTTCCTGTCTAATGTGGAGTTGGTGAAAATTTTTTCTATTCTCTAGACTGTTGATTTGTCCTATTGACTGTGTCCTTTCTCTTACAGAAGATTTTCAGTTTCATGGGGTCCCATTTATTGATTGTTGATCTTAGTACCTGTGCCATCAGTGTTCTGTTCAGGAAGTTGTCTCCTATGCTAATGAGTTCAAGGCTGTTCCCCACTTTCTTTTCTATTAAGTTCAATGTATCTGATTTTCTGTTGAGGTCTTTGATTCACTCGAACTTCAATTTTGTGCAGGGTGATAGATATGGATCAATTCGCCTTTTAATTTTATGGTAATACCTTATTAGTGATAGTTTTATGGTGATATCTTATTAGTGAAGACAAGAGTCATAGAACATGGAGAAATAAAGCTAGCACTGACCTCAAAGCTTCATTCCTATTGGCTAGCTTTCATAGTGCTGCAAGGTGCTATGCATACTAATAGAGGAAAAAAGTAAAATTCAATGTGAACCTTTTGAGCTACCAGAGTATCCAGCCTAAGATATGCTAGGAAGATATCACTGGTGTCACAGTGATATGAATATCATGGAGAAACCAAGCATTTTCTGAATGGTCAATACAGACAAAAATCACAGTATGAGGCAGGGTGATCACTAACTCCCACCCTTAGCTAAGGAGCCATTCTCTTAGTTGATAGTGGCTGGGAATTTTCTTTAAGAGCATGGCCCCTGGTAGGACAATCATGCTTCAGGAGATGACTATGCACTTAAGAATATACAGCCAGCACTTTTGTTTGTTTGTTTATGTCACTGTTTTTGTTGTTGTTTTTGGGGAGGGTCATTTTTGTTTGGTTGGTTTTTGAGTACACAAAGTTGAATGATATGGAATTGGGAGTTGACCTGGGAGGATCTGGGGGTGGTGGTGGAAAGGATGAATATGACTAAAACACAATGTATAAAATTCTTCATGGATCAATAAAAATATCACTTAAAAATACTGGTTGCCAGTAGGCATACCTTTTCTTAACTGTAATAACTAATTAAATGATAAGCAATCTTTAGCTGATTAAGTAAATATTTAGTTCTTAACAATGCTGTTAAACACACAGCAATGCTTTCTTGGGGACACAATGGAGAATGTGACTATGCTATACAAAGCTAGAAATGTACACATATATGCACAGAAATAAAGTATCTATATACATGTGTATTTGTTTATATATGCATATGGAAAGTTGTATATAGAGGAGGAAACTGTATGGTCAGACCCACAGTAATGAAAGACAAGGACAATAGGGTGTCTTTCGTTTATACATCAGTAGCTAAGAGAAAGAGAAGCACTAAAGAAAGGAGGGAGGGTGGGATCAAAGAGGCTGAGCCTACTCTTGACAGCAATTAAGTAGAATTTGCACTGAAGAGTGTGGATAGCGACAGCATTAAAGCCTTTTGCTTCGACCAGTTTATTGCTCCTGAACTTTGGTGTGCATAGTTCTTTTCAGCAACCTCTCCAAAGAAATTCCTCTTTTGATTTCTTGATGCAAGTCTACCTGACCTAGTGGAGAGCCTGAGAGATGACTTCAAGTCCACTTGTTGATCTCTGTACAGGGCAAAGCACAATGTGTTGTATTGTCAGGTCATTATTTCTCTATTATGGCCACCCCAGTTAAATAAATCAGATTGATTTGCAACATTTTGATTTTTGTTGTTTTAAAACCAAGCAAACTGTATCAGAATCACACAAAAAAAATTATCTAAGAATCTGGGTTTTTGATAGGAAAGCTAAGGGACTCTGGTGAAAGCTAGTTTGAAAATGGTTCTACAGATGTTGCTGATGGCTTTTCAGTGTTTATTCAAGCTGACATACAGAGGTGCTGTCATTGTTGTAGCCTCCTGATGAGTGGCCAGTGGAAGGTAGTCATGCCTTATCCCCTGAGACTTGCAGGCAGATATTATCATAAGGGAAAATGTTCTTCACAGATAAGAATTAGTTAAGGGTCTAAAGTCAGAATTGTCACTAGTCGGGTGGTCCAAAAGTATTACCACAAGTGTCCTTGAAACTTATTTTAAAAAATGAGATTTCATGCAACCCAGAAAAAACAAAACCTCACATGAAGATGAGGCAGAAAAAGATTTAAGGACACTTGCCTTGAAGACTGGAGTGATGTGGCCACAAGCGTACACATGCCGACAGTCACCAAACCTGGAAAAAACAACACAGTAATTTTCAACTGTAGAAGAGTCTGTGGCCCCGAAAGTATCTTCATTTTGATCAAGTTGAATAAATTTTATTCTGATATGTAAGACTGTAGAAAGGTGATTGTGGATAATTTGAAGCCACATAGTCTGTGATAATTCATTAGAACAGCCATAAGAATCTAATTCAATTCATAAGGCAAAAATTAAATTCAACAATAGGTGAATTGAATTAATCTAACTTTCATTAACTTTATTGTGGTTGTTTTCATGATAATAGCCCCCACAGGCTTGTACATTCAAATACTTGGTCTGTAGTTGGTGGACCTGGTCAAGAAAAATTAGGAACCACAGCCTTGTTGAAAGAGGTCTGTCACTCTGAGTGGGCATTCAGATTTCAAAAGCCCTTGCCATTCTCAGTTAGCTCTCCTTTCTTCTCTCTCTCTCTCTCTCTCTCTCTCTCTCTCTCTCTCTCTCTCTCTCTCTCTCTCTCTTCCTTTGCCTGTGGTTGTTGTCTCAACATGGAAGCTTTCAGCTACTGATCCAGAACCATGCCTGCCTGTCTGCTGCCATGTTCTAAGCCATGATGGTCACAACTCACCCTATGAACTGTAAGCAAGCCCCAATTAAATGCCTTCTTTTATAAGTTGGCTTCCTCATGCTGTTTTGTCACAGGACTAGAAAAGTGACTAAGACATGGATAAAAGGAAAAATGACTTCACCTGCTAGTTCTTGTGTGTTTTTGTTGAGTACATCTGGCTTGGTTCTATTTTAGGTCTTCTTCCTTCCTTCCTTCCTTCCTTCCTTCCTTCCTTCCTTCCTTCCTTCCTTCCTTCCTTCCTTCTTTCCTTCCTTCTTTCCTTCCTTCCTTCTTTCTTCCTTCCTTCTTTCCTTCCTTCCTTCCTTCTTCCTTCCTTCCTTCCTTCCTTCCTTCCTTTCTTCCTTCCTGCCTCCTTTACTCCCTCCCTCACTCACTCCTTTCTTCTTTCTTTCTTTCTTTCTTTCTTTTTCTTCCTTCCTTCCTTTCTTTCTTTCTTTTCTCCTTTCTTCTGTACTTCCTTTCTATGCTGGGGGATATGATAGGAATGTCATAACAGAAAACAAATAAAATACATCATTCTTTTTCTTATTGCCAGTGAAACTAGATTAGCATATTTATAGCTCCTTATCATATATATGATTTATACATCCTGCTTTTTCCAAGATAACAAAATATGATCACAAGTCTAAGCAAAAAAAATCTGACAAGAGGAATGCATATAGGCAACATCATATTTCATGAAGAAAGTCCGTGAAACACATAAGTACAAATAGACACAATGGTACTCAAGATCCTGATAGGTACAGGATTGAGTTACACATTCACTCTTTTCCTGGTCCTTAAATAAATTACTGCTCATTATGCATACTTTTAGAACATTAATAGCAATAACACTTCCACATGTGACATTGTTTAAATTCTACCGCATTTGTTTTATGTGTATATACCTTTTCTTGTTAAACTGCAAGCCCTTACTTCCCAATAATGTCAAGATGAAGCTTAATATTCATATGTGAGTCTCCAAGCATGCATCTAGTACAAAGCTTAATGCAAATAAGACAATTAGATGCTGGAGAGGGATTCAGTGGTTAAGGGTGACATTACTCTTGCCGAGTAGCCTCATTCATTTTCCAGCACCCACATCAGGTGACTCATAACTGCCTGTAATTCTAGATTCACTAGAATTGATACTCTCTTCAGGATTTCAGGAGTAAACCACTTGCATATGTGCACACATATGCATACACACACACACACACACACACACACACAAATGAAAATACATCTTCTTAAAAATAAGATAATTGAAAAGAGTTAAGGAATACAGTGCTTCTAATGATCTAGCTGATCTGTCCACAGAAAAATATTAAATGAAGCCTAGGTCATAGGCAAACAGGAATCAGGATTTCACTGGCACTTGTTATAAGTGAGGCATAGATTCCAATGGGTCTTATATACTATTGTGAGACATTGAATTGTGGTAGAATTCACTTGAAGATTTACTTGAAATACCATTAAGTGCCTCTAATAGTATCTTGTCCACAGTGGGTATAGTCAAGAAAGTCAGCTGTCGAAGATAAAGAAATGAACAGAATAAGCACTACCCACTTAAGTTGCCCAGGAACCATTACAAAAAGCAAGCATACACATAGATAGGAAGGTAGAAATAAGAACCCAAATTAGTAAATTAATTTAGATAGATTTTAGTATTAATATGTTCTATAAATTAATTGATACTTTTTAAAAACTATGCCCAAGGACTGTAAAGGAGTTTCTGTTTTACTTTTCATTTCAAATTTTGTATCAATGTTTGATTTCATAGTAAAATGTTGTTTTTATTTTCTCATTATCAGAAAGCTATTTATAAGTAGCTTGGAACAGAAGTGACCAGGATAACCATAGTAACTAAACCACTTCTGAAAACCAGAGTGCAATATCTCTTATTTGAGATAATACACATAAAATGAGAATATGAAGGACATAACTCCTCTTGTCTGAGTACCAGGAAGCCTGCCAACCACTTCTGTTGGCTGTGAGAGTATCTTCCAGATGTCAGAATAAATTCTCCTGCAACAAACCAACAACTGAGTCCCCTTTTACCAAAGTGTTTGTAATACAGTCCTGTCTCTTTAATGATCCACATTCCACCCAGCCATTCAAGGCAGAAATGTGTGGACTCTCCTAATTAGCCTTTCCTTTGCTCACTAACAACATGTGGTTGGTCTCAAAGAAAGTCTCAGTCTCTCTCTCTCTCTCTCTCTCTCTCTCTCTCTCTCTCTCTCTCTCTGTCCCACTGCATCGAGGAGGCATCGCCTTTATCCCTTGGTGGACACAAGCTGCATTAGTATCACAGTCTAGTCTGTCTTTGTCATCATTGCCCTCTACAGTGGGAAAAAGAAAGGGCTGATGATGCAGGCAGGACCTTAGGTGTATGACTGTGTCCGTTGCACTGCTATTATGGAAAAGCAGTGTGCACTGAGTATCTACTGCTTTCTGTTGATCATTTTTTAAGTCTAACTGTTTCCTGATATAATATACTTAACTTCTTGAATGCAGAAGACATCCCTGTAGACACCGACCCACTCCCATCCACACCCACCCATCTTCAAACACCACCCACTCCACACCCACATACACCATCACTTCTAAAATGTCTTTTAGGAATTGCCTCTCTAGTTACAGTTTTTTAAGCTAATTATTCATTGAAAAAGTCATGCTATCTCTTCTAGGTAGTCCCTGATGCCTTAATTTTATAGAAAATAAAATCATAAAATGTGACCACTTAAGCATGTTTCATCCCTCATTCTTTTACATTTGAGTTTTACAATATCTTATACTCTGAGAAGTAGGCAGATTCTCCATTTTAGTTTCATGTTAGTTCATGTTCAGTCTTTAGCTAAGGACCAGGGAAGGTGAGGTAGTGAATTACCAGACCAACCAAATGCCCAATATTATATTAGTCTTTTAATTCTACATTAAAAGTTCATTGTTCATTAAACATGACCTCTTTTTCTTTAATTATTATTGTTACATATATATATGTGTGTGTGTATGTATATATGTGTATGTATATATGTATGTATATATATACACATACACAAATGTATAAACTAGTGAGTTCATCATTTAATGTTACTCATATTTGCAAATGTTTAGGACTGATCACTTAGTACTGGGTAACTCACAAGAGTGATCATATATGGAGACAAGTGACCTTCCCTTTCTCAGCTTCCATTGATTGCCTGTAGCAGTGAATCTAGGGTTGTTTGAAGCTTTGTGAAATTTGCTCTTCCTATGTTGATATGTTACCTGGTGGTATCATTGTTTAGGTAATCATATTTTGCAATTTCATGGGTGTAGCTTCCCTATCAAAACTAGAATACACAATCTTGTAGCATGCATCCAGTGTCTCTGACACTTAAAATATTTCTGCCCCCTTTCTTCAATGCCCCCTCCGTTTTAGTTACAGAGATTTCATTGCTGATGTATTATTTTGGGTTGGCAATACCATATTTTGGGTTGGCAATACCATAGTTACTTATTCTTTGCATTTTGAGCAATTTGGATCTCTGTAATTATCTCCATCTGCTTCAAAATAAGCATCTTTGATGATAGGTGAGAGATATGCTTCTCTCTGTGTGTTTCTCTGTCTCTCTGTCTCTGTCTCTGTCTGTCTCTGTCTCTGTCTGTCTCTGTCTCTGTCTCTCTGTCTCTGTCTCTCTGTCTCTCTGTCTCTCTGTCTCTCTGTCTCTCTCTCTGTCTCTCCCTCTCTCTGTCTCTCTCTCTCTGTCTCTCTCTCTCTCTCTCTCTCTCTGTTTTTTCAAGACAGAGTTTCTCTGTGTAGTTTTGGTGCCTGTCCTGGATCTCACTCTGTAGACCAGGCTGGCCTCTAACTTACAGAGATCCACCTGGCTCTGCCTCCCAAGTGCTGAGATTAAAGGCATGTGCCACCACCACCCAGCGATATGCTTATCTCTTAATGATATAGGATGAAAATTTAGTTTATAGTGATTTAGCAAAATGGCAATAGTAGGTTCTCCTCACCAGCCACAGGTAGTTGGGGTAGTTGAGTAGATGATTCTCAACAATTCCTCTTCTCTCTACAATTCTTCCACCCTTGTGACCCTGTACTCTCTCTCAAATTCATGAGCTCTTCTTTTAAAATTATATATATGTGCATATATATATATATTTATATATATATATGTATTCAATACAAACATATACATACTGGTTCTCTGTCTCTCAGTAGCCATCAATTACAAGTTGCTCTTGTACTAAAGGTAGAACCTTGTGATATTCCCCCATCCACGTTGTCTGGTTTATAGTACCAGACATGAATTCCCTCCATTTGTGTGGAGATCAATTCTAATTAGACCACTGTTTGTTACCCCTCCCAAGACAAAAATGCCACTAATACACCATTGGAGATGCCTTGTTGTGTCAGTTATGATTGTGGTTATGAATTTGGAAAGGCTAGAAGGGGCCACAGGAGGAGCTGCAGAAGGGATAGGAAGTAGTGGAAATAATGTGAACAGAACTCAGATAGGAAATTCACAAAAACTTAAAAGTTTAAATGAAAGACAATCATTACTTGATTTTGTTTTCTTATCTTCTAGTTGGAAATCAATGGTCCTAGACAAAATTACCAAAAGAGCCTCCTTAAGCAGCTCATTTTTTGTGCTTTAGTCTCAGACATAAGTCTCATTGTGAGTTCTATTTTGGTGGTAGCTGTTTCACAAGTCTGCTACCTGAGCAGTTATATGAGAACAGAAGGGTCCTTCTCTTCATTTGATGAAATGTTCTTATTTCCTTGAAATTCCTGTATTTTGTCTTTGAACCTGTAATTTGGAAGCAAAGTCTGTCAGGAAGAAAATGAAATGTTTTATTCCTTTTTCCTGAGCAGCTGCCCTGTTGAATAGAAATGATGTTAGCAAACATCCTTGCCTGGATCCTGATCTTAGAGAAAACGCTCTCAGTCACCATTGAAGGTGATATAATAAAGGCTTTAGGCTTTTCATGCAGGTAAAGAAGAATGATATTTTGTGAAAACCTTGTGTGTTATACAGTATCATTTTTGCTGTAGTCTATATCAAAGACAGAGAAGATGGAGACTGATGGCAGTATCAGATGGGGAGTTTCACACTGTTAAAAACTTAAATCATTGGAAGCAATGATAATCATAGCAATAAAATAGAAATTACGCTATGTTTATAAATAAAATTCAATATCATGGAAGTGTGTATTTACATCTTGAAGTTCAGTTTTACCCACCAAAATCATACAATTTTGAGATATTTCAAATGACTTTAAAATTCCTACAGAGGTTTACAAAGTTCCCAATGACCAAGTTCATGTCTGACAAAGAAGATAAACAGGTTCACTCCACAGCGTTCAAGGACTGACATAAAATTTTTGATAGATACCTGACACTCCCTTGGAAATATCATTGCTATTGCTACAGAAGACATAGCCCAACCAGAGTTTCATAGGATGCATGAAAATACTATGTGGACATTAAAGATAATTAAGGTTACTCACAGAAATTATCCATTCTATAAAATATTCTATTCCAACTTCCAGTCACCTACAAAGACTGTTCCATATGTACCAAATACTTGTGAGAAGCAAAATAGTAAAACAAAATTTAGACAATGCATGAAAGTATCATAATAGCTTTTGCAATAAAAAATCTATTGTAAACAAGGATATTTAAATCTTTACCATAGAAAAAAAGTTAAATTTTCTACTCTCATATTGAGAATCATGTGTGACTAAAGATATATTAAAACAGTGATGTTATAATACTGTAAGAAAATGTGAGTGACATACAACTACAACCAGAATACTTTACAAAGAAGTCATAAAATCAACAGGAAAAATGATCCAAGAGAAAAATAAACAAAAGTATGAACATAAGAGAAAACTTAATGATTGATAAAAATATGACTATAATTCAGTTTCATGTTAGGTGAAACCAATATATGGGATGACTAGAACTTTTATGTTTAGAAATATACTGAAAATGGTTATTCACATAAATTGTTTTTCAAATTTAAGGTTTTTTTTAATTTTTGATAATTTCATATACCGGTATTGCATTTACATAATTCTCATTGATCCCTTTTCTCTCTCCAACTCTTCCTCCCTTGTGCCCATCTCCTCTCCCTCAAATTCATGAGCTCTTCCTTTTAAATTTTATATATATATATGCACATATGTAATTTATATACTATACATACATACATACATACACATACTGGTTCTCCATCTCTTAGCCGCCATTAGTTGCAAGTAGCTCTTCTACCAAAAGTGGAAACTTGTGAGATTACCCCATCCATGTTGCCTAAGTTATTCAGAAAACCAGAGCTAATCAGATACACACTCTCTATAAATAAACTGTGTCATGCAATTATGGAAGCTGAGAAAGAAAGATCTTCACTGACAGGCTGAATACACAGAAAGGCCAGTGGCCAGTGATTCCAGACTAAATCTGAAATTCAGAGAAGCAGGAGGGCTGATGGCGTGAGTTCCACTCTGGATGTATTCCTGAAGGCAAATACGGAATTCTTAGCTTGCATAGAGCTCAACAGAGAGTTGTTCTATCATTTTCAGTCAACAACTCTTTCTATAAAACTTAAAGTCAAATGGTTTTCATAGCACAGTTCCTCACAGTAACAAGATATCAAGTTGGAATCCATAATCTTTGACTTGTACAAATCAAACAAGATCAGACTTTTATAAATATTCAAAAACTCACCCAAGGCAATAGGGTCATTATTGGATTAAAATGCAAAGAAATGGCTAAGGGTATAACTTAGTGGTAGAGCCCTTACCCAGTCTATACAAGGTCATACATTTTGGCTTATAAAATATGATTAAATGTTGATAACTGATGAGGTTGATAAGGATGGTGATGATGATGATGATAGATTTTAAATGCATGTGATAAAAATGAGTATGGTAGAGAAAGATGGATATTCTGCATCTATAGATAGGAGAGACTACTTAATGAGTGGGACCTCACAGATTGTAAGCCCTGTGAATAAGCAAAAATGAATTAAACATGAACCTGTCTTCAATAATATTTCAGTCTGTAAGTGTGATAAGAAATAGAGCCCATCATATTGAACCAGGTCATTCAAGAAGTCCCCATGATGGACAATGCCCACCCCCACTATTTTTTTTTTTTGCTTGATCCCTACCTGGCACCTGGGCTTTTGATAGCCAGTTCTGCTATCTTTACTCTTATAGACTGACTTCCATGAAACCAAACTCCTTGTCGGATTTCCTCCTGGGTCTGGCCCATCCTTGTCATGCCCTTCCCTAAACTACCCCTCCCCTCATGATGACCTGGAAACAACAGAAATGACCTTCAGAGAAATCCTCAAGTCAAGTCTACTTCTATAACTTCGGTGTGTGACAAGTCCAAGGCAAACTGCCAAGTCCTGGATGAGAACATGGGGCTCATTGGGAAACAGCCTGGGTGCTTGGTTTTACAGCAAAGCATTGACTTTATTAGAAAGAGTGTAATTTATTTCATTGTCAGAGATCAGCATTGATAATTAGCTTATATTACAGAAAATATCTATCCTATGTAGCTAATAAAACACACCTTTCCTTTTTCTTAAGTGTAATGCTTTCTCATACTTACTGTCACAACTATGTGAAGTTACTAAAGGGATGAGTCACATGAGTAAGTGATTAATGTGCTGAGGAACCTGTCATTTTCAAAAATGATGCTTATATCACATGTTCAAGTGAAGTGGCATTCAGGAGTGTTTCAGAATTGCTGCTCCTCCAGTGACAGTGTACAGAGTTTTTGCTTGACTAAATAACACAGTATTAATATAAACAACAATGTTATGTTTGTACAGCTGATTATGAATTTCTACTTACCAGAAAATGGAAGAAAACCACCTTTGTTCCTTGGCAAATTACTTTTTTTCCCTGCTCTCCCCCTACCCCTCATTTAAAAGTATGAACCAAATCCCAATGAATGTTTCAGGAAACTGTCACATAATGGATCATAAACGTCACAAGGAAACTAGTTACTCTGTTTACATTTCTATGACTAAATCTAAAACTGTTGGATGATGGCTATGATTTCAATGTGGTGTGTTCTCAGTGTGGGTATGCTGAAGTTATATGACCTTTAAAAGTTGGAGCCTGTGAGAAATGACTGGGTCATCTGGTACATAGCCAGCAGGAGAAATCAGTCTCCTTATCAAATTCATTCTCAGGAGAGAACTCATTTTGAGAAAACCTGGCCCTTCCTTGTGCTCTGCCTTCCAGTCCCACAGGGACATCACTTTCTCTTCCTGAACCCACACAGCACCATGCAGCAGAGGCCCTAACCAGAAACTGAATAAAAAGCTAGGAATACCTAATTTTTTATTTAATTTTCCAAAAATGTAATTTAAAAAAAAGCTCTTCTCTTTGTTACAATTCTAAGCCTCAGAAATATTGTTATATTCATGTAAATTAATTACTAAACTGACAAAAGACATTCTCCATTTATATATTATTTCTTTACTCATTCATTTATCTGTTCATTTTTAGGGGACAAGGGGGTTTAGTTAAATGAGAGAGCTATGGACTCACTCTAATATCACAAGTTGGCTAGACTCCTTGAAATAAGTTGAAAGATGGTGAACTTCAGACTACAGTTGAAGGTACAATAATATAGTTGATGCCCCACATTCATTTTTGTTCCATAGTTAGATAAAAAAATTACACGTATAATGAGCATGGATGGACTTTTTATTGTCATTTTTCCCACCCAATACAGGTTAACATTTACTTACATTCTATTACATATTATAAATATTTCAGTGATAGTTTAAGATGCACAGGAAGATAATTACACGCAAGTAAAGAACTAAAATATTTCTACCTTGACAGTCTGTGGTAAGGAAGTGACTTCAAAATCCCTTGAATTTATTTACCAAAGACTCTCCATGAGGAGATCAAAGCAGAATACGCACACACCAAGATGTTTTATATCCAAAATCTATTGAAAGGATCTCATTACATACCACAGATCTTGATATCCTTCAGACGTTCTGAAGTTCATCTTCTGATGATATTGAAGGATGGTTGTACTGTATAAAAGGTGAGTCTGTACTACATGAAATGTCTGTGGATCTCAGTTCTATGGTGAGGGTCTGCCTTAATCCTAGTTATTAAATCTAAATATAAGTGTTGCTAAACAACACCAAGGTAGACCCATCACTGTGGGCTGCCCACAGCTAAATAACTCTTATTAATCAGAGCAAAATTCAAGAAATGAAGTATAGTTACTTGTCTTGATCTATGCAAATAAGAATGATGCAAAATAGAATAAGTGAACAGGGATTTTCTAGGTTATATTTTTACATCTAAAGTATTGGTAGCCTGATTTTTTTATGTAGGAAAATGTGGAACTTGTTAGTCTTATTTTTATGCCAAAGTGTTGTATATAATTCTAAGGCTGTGCATCTATTTTCCCATACAATGAGAAATTTCTAAATGCTCAGAATTTTCACTTTATCAGATTCAGAAAATCCTGCCAAAACATGAGGAAGTATGAAAAGCAGAAGTTTGTAATTGTGTCTAAGTATAGGGTGGAATGTAAGGATAAGAAAGCCCCTTCCTTTCTTCCTTTTTCCTTCCTATCTTCCTAAGTCATACTCGGGCTTTATTGGCCGAGTAGCAAAATAAAAGAACAAGTAATAAAGTATTCCCTTGCTATAGATCAAACCAATTACACGATATCATTATTTAAGCCTGTATTTTTGCCAAAGCTTTTGACTATAGTGCGTGCTGATTTCGCATTAAAATAATCTCCTCCTGTGTAGTGCTTGGCGGGTGTTTAATAAATATCTTCAGGTGATTCTAAAGGCCCTTTCTAATTAGAAATCATTGACATAGAAGAGTTTTCCAGTTCTAGCTTCGGCAATCTGAACACATTTAACTTACTGAGCAAGACTGTCGTTGGTATTCCTAATGGAATTCACCCACATTTTTTTCATTCACAAAATAACACCAACTACAAATACAATTAACGTGGAATAACATTTTATCATTACAGGTTTCTTCAAAGATGAATTTCTCCTAAGAATAGCTCTGGCTTAGTTCCAAGTCTTTATTTGCTTTGTGAGCAGAAAGTAGAAGGCTGCAAAAAGTTGGACTCTTCTGTGCTCCTATCAAGTAAAGTAGGTAGGGGTGGTCTCCAAAGAAAGCTCTCTCTCTCTCTCTCTCTCTCTCTCTTCTTCCTACCCTCAATCCACTCTCTCCCCTATACATATAAATGGTCATACTACTGTGTGTGTGTGTCTGTCTGTCTGTCTGTCCATCTGTCTGTCTGTGTGTCTGTATGTCTATCACTATTTTAATTAGGCTGGTATAGACTGGCCATTGAGAAAACAAGCTGCCATGTTTCATTACTGTTCTATTCAAAGTAGTTAAATAAATATGAGCCACTCTGCTATGAACACAAGGTGTCCATGATCAGTTCTTCATTAACATATTTAACATTTGTTCTTAAGAACAGAATTGATACTGGGAAGAATAAACTAATACATAAATTGCCCACAGTACACCAAATTCACACAGTTTACAAAGCTGAACACTGCAGTTAGGAAGGTAAATCATATCTGTGCAGCTTTGATCAGGAGTCATTGGAGACAAAGTGGCTTCACATAAATGGAGGTCTTTTAATAGCACAAAATTAAAGAACATTAAAGTATATGATCAGACCTCTCTGAAATGTATGTCAAGTTCTGAAATTTAAAATTGTCCCCCTGTGATTACATGATGTTACCCAGTCCCCTGCACTTCTAGAAGAAGGCTATTTTGATAGACACAAAATGTACAGGCTATTAGACACTGATAAATCTACTTAACAAGAGAAAGCCTAATGCATAAGAGATGCCACAGGAAAATAAATTAGATGAAACCAGTTGCTAGGAAACAGAACAAACTAAGTGCATCGGAGTAGGTAGGGGAAGCAATTTTAAAAGACTTGCAGGCTCCACACATACACATAGAGATGGAGGCAAAGCTGCTCCCTGTGTCACAGCACCAGCTAAGACATGTGGCCTCACAGGTACCTGGGACCACAGGAAAGGAAAAGAGGTGGGGATGGAATCATTAAAGACTCAGATTTGTCAGCATCCCTAAAGCAATTTTTAATGGGGCCCGGCTCCATCTCAACCTTATGATATCACTTCTCACACACTTCACTATAAAGTAGGAAAAATTAATGCAGAGGAATAATTCACACTTAGAGTAAAAATAGAAGGAATTTTGACACCAATTATCACAGTTTAAGGGAGTAGAAGAAATATTGCCTATTTCCTGGTCATGGATTGACACACTGAATTGTCAGTTTCCAGTGGGATGATCTACTTTCTGTTATTCAGGTGAAGGGGTCTACACTCATGGCTTCCTAGAGTTCATCTTTACCAGCTCCTTTATATGATGCAGTCAGTCACGTCTAGTTTCTGTTCAGTGCATTTACAATGTTTTATTAAAATATGATTTCTGAAGCATAGGCCTCTTCTCTGCTTATATGCATGGCATCTCCATTGAGTGATAGGCATCAAAAAATGGCATCTATCTCTCTACATTCCAACTATACATGTGCTTTTCTTATTGTATTTTCTTTATTGATTTTGTGTGTGCATATCTGTGAGTGCATGCATGCCACAGGTTATATATGGAAGTCAGAGGACAACTTACAGGATCTGATTCTCTTCTTTCTACTCTGGAATCCTGGAGGAGATCTGACTCAGGTCTCCTCGGGTCCTTTTCCACTGACCCATACTCTATCACCCTTGAAAGAGACATCTGAGCTCTTTGATAGTAATGCTACTCTTTGATAATACTACTAAATATACTATTTACATTCTTAATCCATCATTGATCAAAGAAATAATTCAAAAGCAGCATTCATGGGGCCTGTAGGGGTTAAAGCCAGAAAGGGTCCCAGTGCTAGAGGGGAAGTAGACATTTGTCTCCATCCCTAATGCAGATGCCATCTTCAATTGATAACCTAACTTTTCACAAAGGAAAACCAATTTTTTTTCCCACAGTCTCACTGGGGATGCAAACCACGCTTAAGGGTAGGGCCCATGTCCAGCAATAGAATGCCAACACAAAACAAACTCAATGGCATTTTTATTGATTTTTTTCTTGGTCTCATATGCTTGGTCTTGATTTTTTTTTAAATGTTACAAATATTTTTTTGCTTATATGTGTTTCCTGTGTTCTTCCTTGTTTTGTCCTAATCTGTTTTTTAATTTAATTTTACATTATTGTTATTTTTCTAAAGATGCCTGTTTGTATTCTAATGAGACAGAGAAAGAAGAGGTATGGATTAAGTTGGGGGGAGGAAAACTATAATAATAAAAATACTTGAAAAAATAACTATTTTCTATTTTTTAAAAAATAATTAGAAATTACACACTCAAAGAGGACATATCTCTTATGGTAAGCAGGTTGTTTACTATGGTGATATTTTTCTTTTGTACCAAAATGTTAATTGTATGTTAATAAATAAAGTTGCCTGGGGGTCAGAGCTATTAGCAAGCCATAGGAAAACAGGGCAGTGGTGGTGTACGCTTGTGATCACAGCACTTGGTAGACAGAGCTAGGTAAGTCTCTGTGTGTTCAGGGATACAGCCAGCATTGGATACACATGCCTTTAATCTCAATACCAACCATAGAACACCTGGAGGTCTATACAGACAGGCCGTGATGAGGCAGTCCTGTGGTTGGGTTTACAACCAATGAGAAGGCAGAACAGAAACTCTATATAAAGACTTTAACACAGGAAGTAGCGGCTCCTTCGGAGAGGTAGGACCACTGCAGGAGGAAGGGTAAGGTTTTAGCTCTTAGCTCTGACCTCTTGGCTTTCTTCTTTGCATTGGTTCTGTGTTTCTTATTTATAAGACGGTTGGTTACATCTACAGTTTACTTTTGCTAATTCATTTGGAGATTCTAGAAGCACTCAAAAA
This sequence comes from Peromyscus nudipes, assembly GCA_902168325.1. Classification (NCBI taxonomy): domain Eukaryota; kingdom Metazoa; phylum Chordata; class Mammalia; order Rodentia; family Cricetidae; genus Peromyscus; species Peromyscus nudipes. The sequence continues at coordinate 28,028 of CABHPH010141321.1, read as the reverse complement.
CATTCAGAAAATTTAGAACACTAGTCAATTTTTAACGAGGTTGTAACAGCTCATAACAATGAGAGTAAATAAATAAAGTAAATAAATAAGAAGAAGAAGAAATATTAACTTAAAACCCAAACAGCATTGAAAGCACTAATCATACAGGAAAAAAAAATGATGTGAGAATCTCTTCTCTTATGGAGTTTAAATTCCAGTTGGGCTCACACAAAACCTATAAACAATGTAAGATATTAGATAATAAAAATAAAGCAAGAAATGTGAGAGCATTGGTGTGCTAGAAATGTCAACAGCATGGCCCCATAAGGATATATTTGAGTAGAGACACACACTGGATAAAGAAAGAACTATTGGGTAAGTAGCAAAAGCAGGCAAGGAGAGGGAATCACAAGTAGAGATAGCCCACTTGGTAAAGAACAAAAAGAATGGCTACTTGAGCTGTGTGACCACAGGAAGAAGAAATGAGTGTTAATCACCGAATTACAGGCCTCAGTGTTGGTGCATGCCTTTAATCCCATCACAGGGAAGGTGGAGGCAAAAATGTTCAAGAGTTTAAGGCCAGGCTCAGCTACATAGGACTCTGACTCAAAAAAGAATATATATATATATATATATATATATATATATATATATATATATATACATATATATATACAAATATATATATATATATTTGTATATATATATTCTATAAAACAATAGCCATGGGATGTTTTCTATAAAATTTTGACAGCTGTAATAACACCTGCCATTTCTTTTATAAATTGGTGGCTACTCTAAAAGTTTCATAGTTGATAAGTGAAAAGACTGACCAACTTTCCAAGTCTGGGTTAAGTAACCACTCATCTGAATAAAAGGGAACAGAACTCATGTTCTGAAAAAAATCAGCCAATCAGCAATAATTATGACTACTCTGTCACCCAATCAAAGACAATAATTCACCTGAAACTTTGACCTACTAGTGAGAAACTCATTCCTAGTCAGTCAGGAAGTGCCTCGGCACAATTTCCATGTTTCTATAAATGTTCTCCTTAACACCAGCCTCATGTTAGGGACACAGTAGCACAGCAGAAGGACCTTAATCTTGCATATTGGCACTTCTGAAAGCCAGGATCTCTGGAAGCCAGGCTTCCATGTTGTGTGGCATGAATGCAGGCTGTATGCAAGAATTAGATGCCTTTAACACACACATATCAGTTACAGGAAACTGAATTGCTTTCCTCTTTGCATAGTGATTAGTCAACTCTATTGTTATTGTATGAGTTTGCAGTCTTTTTCACTTGTAATTGTGGTGGGCTGGAGAGATGGCTCAAAGGTTAAGAGCACTGGCTGCTCTTCCAGAGGTCCTGAGTTCAATTCCCAGCAACCACATGGTGACTCCCAACCATCTGTAATGAGATCTGGCACCCAACGTTCGTGGTACGAATTCATAAAAAAGCTACTTGCTCAGACCAGAGCTACACGTTGCCGGTTGTGGTGGTGGCACGCTGGTTAGATTTGCTGAAGGAGGCAGAGGCAGGAAGATTCTGAGTTTGAGGCCGGCCTAGGAAGCTTGCTAAGAAGAAGCTTACAGCGGTGGGACCATGGAGGCAGTGGTTGCTGCTCCGAGTTGCTGGCTTCTTCTCATTGTGTTGGTGACTGCAGTGATGCTGCTACCAGAGACGAAGGGTTTACTACTGCTTGTTCCGAGAAGAATTGCCGGGACCATTATGTTACAAGAAAGCATCGGCACAGGTCAGTTTGGAAAAGTTTGGCAAGACAAATGGTGGGGAGAAATTGCTTTGAAGATATCCTCTTCTAGGGAAGAACATTCATGGTTCTGAGAGACAGACATTTATCGGACTGTGATTGCTCCAAACCACAGAGGAGGCACAAAAAAAAAAATCTACAGGGAACCATGATCACAGCAACTTGAAATCTTCAAAAAGATGACAGAAGCCCACAATGATGATTCCACATGGACTATGGTAAAGCCATTAAGCAGATTAACACCAAGGAAAGATCAGCTTTGGACTACAAACTGCTCAGAACAATTTTGAGATGGTTAGCTGAGATGATCCAAATTCATGCCTACTCGAGCAAGGACTTGAGATAGCCCTACATTTTCCCATTATGCAAAGACTGGACAATAAATGATACAGCTACTTCTCCCAGGACTTGACAATTAACCCAAAAATTTTCTTTTCAGGATTCCCTAAAGATGTCTTCACCCCCAGAAAGCAGGAAGTAATTTTAAGAAAACGACGTCCACACTCCCAAGAGGTGGTATGGGAGGTTTTTAGTCGTTTGAGTTATGGATATTGTCTTTGTTTATTGTGGTTGGTTACAAGTTGTTAATTGTTAATGGTCAGGAAAAAAGCTGAACAAGGAGATTAGATTCAGAGTTTTTGTTTAAAAAAGAAAAAAGAGAATATAGATATGAGGTAGATCATTGAATCTACTCTGAGAAAAAAGATAAAAGAAATAATAGGATAAATGGGTAGATCATTGAATCTACTCTAAAAAGAAAAAGGGGAAGATATAAAAATGACAAAAGGTACACTATTGAATCTATTATGAAAAGAAAGAGAGAATATGAACATAAGATAAAAATGTCAATTATTGAATCTACTTTTAAAAATGAACTACTTGTTTTAAATAGGATAAGTAATGACAATTTTTGTCTGAGTTTATCAAATATTACTGGACTGGACATTGTTATATATTAATGAAGCTTTTCGTCTGAACCTGTCAAATGTTAATGGACTAGACATCGCTAATGTGATTCTTGATTGTACATATTGTATATACTTATTGGATATAGTTTTTCTTGTATTAGTTATAAGCTTCTTTTAATTTTAGACCAAAAAAAGGGGGATAATGTGGTGGTATTGTGTTCCCTGAAATATTGTGCACGCTAATAAACTTATCTGGGGTCAGAGAACAGAACAGCCACAATATTAAACATAGCGGATAGGCAGTGGTAGCACACACCTTTAATCCTAGCATTCCAGAGGCAGAGATCTACCTGGATCTCTGTGTGCTCAAGGATACAGCCAAGCATGGTGACTCATGCCTTTAATCCCAGGGGGTGATGGCAGAAAGCAGAAAGGTATATAAGGTGTGAGGACTAGAAACTAGAAGCTTTTAACTGGTTAAGCTTTTAGGCTTTTTGAGCAACAGTTCAGCTGAGATTCATTCTGGATGAGGACTGAGAGGCTTCCAGTCTGAGGAAACAGGATCAGCTGAGGAATTGGCCAGGTGAGGTGGCTGTGGCTTGTTCTGCTTCTCTGATCTTCCAGTATTCACCCCAATACCTGGCTTTAGGTTTCTTTTTAATAAGACCTTCTAAGATTCGTGCTACCTGTAATCTTATTTATGGTTTCATGAGTTCACACTGGGGAGTCACAGGTTCAGGGTAACAACCACAAAGTTATCAACTTCAATATTTTCAGTGTTTAAGGTATTCAACTGTCTACTTTTACTGGTGTTTATTTTAATTACCCAAATCAGAAAACATTTTATAATAGTGGGGTTTTTTCCCACAGTGTTTATTTACTAGACAAGTGTAATGGGGTTTTCTTTCTATTTTTTCTCACTTTTTGAAGTTCTTTGTGCAGTATGTTACTATTAATTTAATAGGAAAATGATGGAAAATCAGGTTTAAGCTAGTAAATAGCCATAACGTATAAAATTTCTCAGCTAGCACCACAATGGTGACAAAGTGACACACTTTTCATATTAAGAGGCATTCATTTCAAGCATGATGGTCCGGAATGGGGAGGCTGAGGCAGCAGGCTCCCCAGTCACTGTAGAAGTTATAAAGGTTTTCTACATTGGACATTAGTAATAGTGTTTCAGCTCAACTAAGTTTTAAACATTGAATTACCAGAAGTATATTCAAATCCTAAAATAGCCAGTTGGTTTTCAAATACTAAAATTAAATTAGCAAAACTATACAAAACCATAGTTACTACAATTATGTTACATAGATTATTGGAAAACTAAATGGTTCGTCTTTTAACAAAGTAACTATGGTTTATTTAGTGTTGCAATTGTTGTGATGAAATATCATGACCAAAAGCGAATAAGGAAGGAAAGAGTTTATTTTGTTAAGACTTTCATATTACTATTCATCATGGAAGAAAGTCAGGACAGGAACTCAAACAGGGCAGGAACCTGGAGGCAAGAGCAGATGCAAAGGCCGTGAGGAGTGCTGCTTGCTGGCTTGTTGCACAAGGCCTGCTCAGCCTGTTTTCTTCTAGAACCAGGACCACCATCCCATATGTGATATATGTGATACCACCCACAACAGGATGGGCCCTCCCACATCAATCACTTAGAAAATACCTTACAGGCTTGCTTACAGCTGTGTTTTATGGTAACATTTTCTCAATTGAGGTTCCCCCTCACAGATGACTCCAGCTTTAATTGTCATAAAAACTAGCCAACATAAGCTATGAGAAAAGTAATCATAACAGAAAAATCTACCTTCACTGTGCACTATTTTCTTCTTGAAATGATTTACATAGAAGGTTAAAGGTTATAAGAAACTAAAATCTCCTTTAGTTCAACATTCAGAAAAAATGCCTATTTTTGTGGAAACTCTATTTTAGGGGGTATTGAGAAAGAAGTAGAGTATAAGTAGAATAAAAATACAAATTTGAGACATACTTTAATCCCAGTAGTCAGGAGGCAAAGTCAGGTGGGTCTCAGTGAGTTCAAGGCCAGCCTGGTCTACAAAGTGAATTCTAGCATAATCAAAACTGTTACACAGACAAGTCATGTCTTGAAAAAAACCAAAATAAATAGATGATAGATAGATGGTACATAGATAGATAGATAGATAGATAGATAGATAGATAGATAGATAGATAAAATATACAAATTTTTGTGAATATCTAAAGATGGAACAGCATTTAATCAAAGTTAAAAAAAACTATGAATGATCTGATAAGTGGTGTTTGCTCTTCCACATGGATTCTCCATTTTTGTGCTCACAGAATATTATTTTCTTTCTGCTAAGCAATATCTATTGATATTGGAAAGATTATAAAAAATCATGCTCTAGTTTCATCATTGATTGTCAAACCAAGTGATGAAAGAACTTTATAATTTTTTCTGGAATTTGGTAATTTTGGTATTTTTAAAATGGCTCTAACAAATACATTAGAAAAATGAAGACAGCTTATTGAAATCATACTTAAGTTCTAAAGAAAGAACTTTTAAAAATTCATTTTGGTTTTTAAATCATTTATTAAATGAGTTCTGCTCAATCTTTCTTCGTAGTTTTTAAGTATCTTTTTAGGAATAGCATTATGCAAATTGCAGAACAGCAAAACTATTACTGAATGTGATGAATGAATTAAAGTATAATGAAAAATGCATTCCTCTGGGTGTCAATGCTATTTAAAACTTTATTTTGCTGCTAAACACCCAAAGAAATTCTGTATTTAAGTGTACAGATATTATAGCATTTTCCATGCATGCTTTCACGGTATACTTTATATCCTGAAGAATTTGATTCTCTTCCATATTTGTTAAATGAGAGCAAGTACAGTTTCACATGGTATGGAACAACAAGAGAACAGAAACTGAAGACACGATGTTCCATTTCTGTTCAGGGCTCACTGTTTTAAAAGCCACCCATCAAAAGAGGGTTATTATATGATCTTGAAAAACACAGAGGAATGGAAAACGCATGCTATCAATGATGGTATTGTGATATTTAACAAATGCTTGAAGGGTCTTCTTGGATGTGAGAATTTTATGGTAGTGCAAAGTAGTAGACAGGCTTATACTGCTAATAATGAATGTGTTGTATCTTTAATTAAATTTCTGTAAACTAATGAACAACGTAAGTCATCAGTGTCCACTGTAGACATCATTATAAAGAGAATGAGACACAGTAAGGAATTTTATAAACAAATACTGAGGGACAGATAACTATTTATGAGACACCAATTAGCAATAATATGTTTTAAGCAAGTATGTAATTTACATACTTATTTAATTAAGATAAACAATTCTTAGTCTAAATACGCCCTAAACAATACTTCTCCTTCATCTCAATGTACATATGCATAATCACTGTGAAACCATTCAAATTTGCTTGAGATTCTTGTAGCTTGTTGCCTAAATCTGATTATATTAATGGGGATTGTGTTTTTGAGGAATGATTAGAAGATATGAGCCACTTAGCACGTCAGAACGAACAATTCAGGAAAAAGCAGGCTAAATATTTTATGGCCAACCAAAATTGAGATCGCAAATTCAAAATAAGACTAGTTAGCATGGATATCTCCAGACACTTTTAGCCAGGTGAAAGTGTGCATGGAGTTGACATAGAGGGGTGTAAATGAATGCAGTAGTTTGGTCAATTACGTTTCATTAAAGCTATTTTCCTTAAAAAAAAACATTGCTACTTGACTCTTGTCTTTGTGTCTAAGCAATATACTAAGCCTTATAGATGCCATTGCTTCACCCACCTTCTACTTCCTTTTCTTGTAAGACTGAAATTAAACAACCACACAATAGGAAAAGCAAATGACAGTCAATTAAACGTCATTGACAATTCAAGTCCACTGTAATTGTAATTACCAGGAAGGAAGGATGTTAGACATTTATTTTGGTCTGTCTCCATCTTGGCTTTTGTTCATTTTAGAGAACGCAAGGGAATTCACACCCATTAGGTTGTAAGAAAACATATGAGACGTGAAGCCTCCCTGTAAGAGAAACAAGTGGCCCATAATGAGAATTAAAGACTCAAGAAGTTCAGATCCTAATTTTGATCCACCCGCTAAATCAACACCGTAAAAGAATGTTTCAGTAGTCTCATTTAGAACTTTGGTACTATTCTTGAAATTATATGCAAATTCTGAAAGGCAACATGTTCTTAACAGACACATCTTGGGCTCTGCTAAATATGGAACAAGCCACCTGCGAGCAGAAAGATTCTGTGAACTAAAATTCTGCCTTCAAAACACTGTCGGCGGTTAATTGTCATTTCCTGTACTAAGTTTAGAAGCTCTTGAAATTTTCTTTATTTAATATTTTGTCTCTTATGTATCTGAGTTTGCATTTTCCAAAGGATCTTGACTATATGTTACATGTATTTCTTATCCAAAATCTCTTCCTCATATCACAAAGAAAGAAAATATTCTTCATCTTTTTTTTCCCCGCTTGTCCCATAACACAAAGGTATTAAAACTTTCATCTATCTATTTATTCAAGAAGTCTTTTTCTGTTGTTGTGTTTATGCATGAAATTAGCTAATGCCCATATGGGAAATCTCATTGTCAGTGTTACAACATTTTCAAGATGGCACATAGGCATTTGCTTCTCCTTTTTAAAGGAAGCCTTTTTTAGTGTGTTTTTTTTTTCCTTAAGAACATATGAAAAATCCAGATTTCCTACAAATATGTTTTCTGGTAGCTGAAACAAAGAATTCTTTCCAGACACTTATGCAACATGGAACCAAAGAGGTGGGCATTCAGTTTTAAAAATTCTGATGCTGTGCTCAGTTCATATCCCTGGGAGGCCTGCTCCTATCTGAAGGGAAATGGAGGAGGAGTGGATCTGGGGGAGAGGGGAGGTGGGGTGATGGAGCTGGGAAGAGTAGAGGAAGGGAAAACTGCAGTCTGAATGGATAGAACACATAAGAAAATAAAAAACAAAAATGCTCATAATTGTCATCTGTAATATTTCCACACTCCAGAGCAGAAGGTAAACTAGATCATTTTTTGACTCTGCTGAGCTTCCACTAATGAGGGCTGTGGCACCATGCTGAGCAGAGATTGCAGTAACCTCATGCAGGGTTGTTGTTGTTGTTGTTGTTTGTTGTTGTTGTTTTCTACTGAACGGCTCAAGGAACCCAAAGAAATCTTGAGGCAATTAAAAGATGGCTTTAGAATAAATACATGGAAGAGGCAGGACAGGGACCAAAGGTAAAGCCCAAGAAGTTTCCAAAGCATGTGACTACTGCCTTCTTCACAAGTTATATACAAATATATGTAATATATGTGTGTGTGTGTATGTATACATGTGTGTGTATGTGTGTCGGTACGCATTCAGTTTGTTTTCATGTAACAGTATTTGATCCATAGACAAGTATAAATGTCTCAATCTCCCCTGTGTATTAATAGACATATGAATATATGCATTAAAACACATCCATAATATAAACATAGCACCACAATATAAACATAACACCCCCTTTTTTTCTATGTTTTCACTTATTCTCGGTCTCATGTTATACAACTTTATTTACTATACCACATCTATCTGAAAATACAAAATGAAGAATTTAATAATTCTTAATTTATAATTTTATTCTGGGATATTTTTATAACTTTATATGTTGTTCATTGTCACTTTTCTGTGCCTGGTTTACAAATTAAACCTTACCATATTTGTGAATGTCTTAAGAAAAACAATTTACTAGATTCATTAGTCTGTGGTTCCAGTCATTTACTAGGAGCCTTGGACTATATTCCTTATTGATAAAGGACAGCTACTGTGTCCATGAGACCACCCCCCAATTTACGATTAAAATGTTGTAATGCCGTAATCTTGCTTTCCATCCTTAACTCCTACCTCTTTCACATATTTGACTACACTATATTTTATGTGTTTACATCCTCCGATTTTGCATTGTATATTAGACACATAT
>CABHPH010141321.1:0-16868 GCA_902168325.1 Peromyscus nudipes | reverse complement strand
ATAGATGGATAGATGGATAGATGGATAGATGGATAGATGGATAGATGATAGATAGATAGATAGATAGATAGATAGATAGATAGATAGATAAATGAAAAAAGAAAGGAAGAAAAGAAAGAGATGAGAAGAAAGTAAGAAAAGAAGGAATGGAGAGGAGGAGGGAGAAAGGTTAGGAAGCAAACATCAAATAAAATAAGAAAGCAAGCTGTAAGTGAGGCCTGTGCTTGACTGTTCCTTTCTGGGTGTTTAGTGTTGAAATCTGAGTTCATTTAACCAAATGTACTATCCTACTCTTCCTAACAAACCCATTAAAACCGTTTTCCCTGTTTAATGTGTTAATACGTGGAAGGAGTCTGCTGAGTGTTACAGCCTATTGGGAGTTGTCAGTATTTCCACTGTAGTTCAGTTCATCTGGAATACATAGATCCTCCGGCTTTTCTTTCTCTAGGTTGACTTTTTTGCATTAGTTACATCATTACAACTGCTATAATGTTCCAACAGTTTGTGGGTCAGGATTAGGAAACTAAACACAGCTTTTGAATGCCCTGGTTTGACCCTCGCTAACTGATTTCACGGTTCTGAGTCAGGTTACTTTCTAGGGTCTTGATGTCGTCATTGTCAACAGGGATACTGGTAGCAGACAGTCATTGGATTATAGGAAAGATAAAATAGTGGATGTGCTGTAGTTTGGGTACATTATGAGGTAACCTCTCAGAAGGTTAATGTGTTGGAGGCTTGGTCCTCACTCTGGTGGTTCAGTTGTGGCATATGTTATTGGAGACCCTGACCACTGCAGAAATTAGGCAGTGTCATCAGAGGATCCTGGCATTCTCCCGAGAGTTGTTCTAAAAATAAAGACAAATTGGACCTTCCCTTTCCCTCAGTTCCCGTCTACTAATATGATGTTACTCTCTCAGACACACTGTCAATATTATGATGCCTCGTACTTGGAGGATCTCACCAGAGCCAAGATAATATCAGAACCATGACCCTGTGCCTCCACAACCTTGAGTAAAGTGAACCTCTTTTCTCAATATGGTACACAGTATCAGATAGTTCATTACAATATTTTTGCTATACTACTTTAAAGCCCCAAAATTAGTCTCCAGATTTAGCATACTCTCTAATATGTGGTGTGATATATCTTAAACTGATAAGAACTATGTTATTATTATTGTTATCATCATTATTATTATTATTATAGAATGTCTACTAACAATAACATATTTTCTTATTAAAGTCCATGTTTTCTGTTATTAATAGTGTTTTCCCAGATTTATTTTGTTATGGTGTATAGTATCATTTCTAGAATAATGTTTCCATCCTGAGCATTTAAATGTCCTGTGATTCAGGTCTTGGTGTATTTATTTTATATAGCATTTAGTGTGTTAGATTGCATAAGTCACCACTTCAGCTATCCAATATAAAGTTGTTCCATGACTGTCCTCTTTAGAGATGCGTCTGTGTTCCCATCATCCTGAATTTTATCTATAAATGTACGATTTGATGATTATTTTTTCTGTGCTTTCAAAGTATATTTCTATTTCTCTTTTATTAACATATATTAACTGCACACAATAATGTGGTCCATCAACATGATAGTTCCATTCATGTTCTCTCTGTCCCTCCCCCACGCTCCTGAGTGATCACTTTTGACATTCAAGTCTTCAGTTATGATAGCATCCACATGAAAAGCATATATGAGATGTATTTCTTTCAATGTCTAGCTAATTTTTTTTTAAAAAAATGTTTTCCTTGTATCTGTATTCCATTTTTTTCATTGAGAAGTCATATATCGGTCTATTGTTTATTCTTTTTCACATTTTGATCAATGGCCTTCATGTTTCAGGTTGCTTTTAAGGTCTTTTCTCCTTCTTCCATCCCACTGAAGATTCCAGCTGATGCCTGATGTCCGGTTGGTCTCCTCAAAGCTGGTACATGATAGTATGGGAACTGAGTTTTGTGATCAGCATTTTCTCACAGATCTCAGCCCCCTGTTCTTGTCATGTCAATCAATACATAGAGCGTCCATCCCAGTTTCTCTCTGTTTTCCTTTGGGTGTACATACAGGTAGGGCTTCATGAGAAATTCCCAGTCAATTCTGAATTAGAATTATTCTTCATTTAGGTTCTATCTGTTAGTTATCAGGAGTGCATATCAGTGTCTAGATACTATTCTCAGAGTGAACAATTAGTTTTATTTTTTAATACATTTTTCTTCCACTCTGTTGTTTTACTACCTAAAAGTAAAAGTATAAAATTCATATATGTAATTAGTAATCTTTCTCTTATGTTTGAACAAAACACATATTAAAAGTTGCATTGTTATTTTTTAATTTTTTTATTTATCTGTTTCAAAAGTATTTTAAAAGTTTTCTGTTGCTAAATCTATTGACTATAGCTTTTTATTTTTTGTTCTAATTTATTTTGCAAATATCTCCTTCAGCACAGGAGTCTATAAAATTTCTTAATATATTTCTGGTCCATCCATTTTTTCTTATTGACATTCACTTTTAATTTGTTTGCATTTCCTTTAGAGAAATGACTTTAGGAAGTAATTCATTCCCTTACAATGCTTTGGAATTGTAGGTCAGCATCAGCCATAGAGATATCCCTCTACTTGCCATTTTTTGAAACAGGGAGATCGCCCACTGCTCTAGGCTGGATGTGCAGTAAGTACCCTAAGATACTTTGTCTTTGCCTCTCCAAAACTGTTATTACAGCAGTGTTCTGCCACACCAAGCTTATTACATAGGTCCTGGAGATCTAAATTCAAATCCTCATGTTTAAGCAACAAGGACTTTACCCACATACCCACTTACCCAGCCCTGAAAGACTAGTTTTCTCAAAATACAGTAACTTTCTTTTCTGCTTGTTTTTTTTTCATGTTCTTGTTTTGCTGTTTTAATAGCCTCTCTATGGTGTTTCAAGTTCTGAGAGCGTCAGTGAACTCAGGGCTGTAATAGTATACAACCTGTATCAATGCAAATATTTCCTATTGATTTTCTTTATGAATATTCTAGCATACTCGTGTTTTCTAGTGTACTTTAAACATCCTTCAATGAGCATAAAAAGATAGGCTTCTACTAAAATTGTTAAGCTCTTGTGTTAGTTTTACAAAAGATTTTTCTCATGGACAGCCCTGTTCACACAATCGTTTGTTTCCTAACTTAAAAAAAAAGTGTGTTAGTGCTTGTCAGTGGACTTTATAGGCACTTCATGTGGATCCTACATGTTTATTCCTAAGATAAGTGCATTTAGTATCCAATCTTTTTGTTTCAGAAAACTGCACACATAGTGAGAAGTAGAGACAGCAGTGAGATAAATGCCATTGTACCTACTATCTGCATTGAACAACATTCAGTTCAAGTTTGTCATACTTCACTTCAAATCAAAATCACCTTTTTAATTTTGAAGAAAATTAAAAGACCATGGTGATTTTGAATGCCTGTGTTTCATTAAAAATGATAAAAACAGAAAGACACAACTCTTTAAAGATATACATGTTAATACTCAGGCAGGAAATCAACCATAATTCCAGAATAAGTCATGGAAGACTAGAAAGCTTTTGTTTTGTTTTGTTCTATCGGAAAAGCAGGACTAATGGCAAACATCACTTGTATTTCAAAAAAGAAAACGCCACCAATATTCTCATTGATTGTAAATAAGATTACAATTTTACCCTTCTTTACCTCTTTTTAATCAGCAAGAAGTTCTTGAATGGAAGCTTTACAGTTATCCCGTGTTGATACTGTCAAATACTTTTGAAATCTCCTGGCACACATCTTACTTTTTACTTCATTTTTGTAGCTACAAACAAGCGCTATTACTTCCTAGACCTGCTTTATTCCCAGTGCTAAGAACCAGTCCTAGGAGAGGCAATAGCTCCTCCATATAGCTAAATCCCTGACCCTTCTAGATTTTCAGTCAGTTTCATTAACCTATTTGATGTCTATATTTTACTATTTAATCTAACAGGGTTTTTTTCCTTTTTTCCTCTATATGATGAATTTGATTATCATAATAGTTGCCTATTATTAAAGCATTTGAAATCTGCTCATGAAAGCAATGGATCTTTCTTTCTTTCTTTGTTTTGGTGTTTGAATCAGTCTGATTTATCCCTGTGTGTCGACTTCAAATTGGCTGTACAGCCAAGGTTTAATTTCAACTCCTAAACTAGCCTCTACCCACCAAGTGCTAAGACTGTAGGTTTGAGTAGGCACAACAATTAGAAAGAGTTCTTCTTTATCTGACTTTATGCTTTTTTTATTTCTTAAAGTCAGAGTTCCAATTATTCCTTATGCACCTTTTCTTATCTTTGAAAGGAAATTGTGTTTTAATATATGTTCCGCTATAGAGTGTGGAGATTTCCGTGGTAGTAATTATTTATGATGATAGGTGCTCAATAAACCTTGACTAAGAAAATCAGTAATAAAATAATTTTTAATTGCAAAGTCTGCTACATTGGCTGATTTTTTTTTTGTAGAAGAAATGAGATAGACGCCACAATTGGTAATCTAGGAGCACTCAAAATTATCACATTGCATTTTAGAGGTTTTATATAACCCCTCCAGAATGTCTAGAGTATATGAATTGTCTACTTTTTTTTCTCTTTCTCTACAGACTCCATTCCTCTTCTTGATTTCCCAAGAGATCTGTAATGAAGAACAATGTATAGAGAATAAAAGAGACAAATATTTGAAAAAATAATCAGGAAACAAACTTTCTTAGAATTACAAGTTATATTGTAATGCTATCAAACTTTCTTCATGAAGATAATTGGAGGATGAACTCAGCAGTTAAGGATGACAACAGCCTTAAACACTCATCCTTGGCCTGCAGGGGACTTCCTGTGATCCCTCAGGCATGGCATTAAGTAGTCTAACAACCAATGTCTTTACCGCTTACCTAAACGATAAGTTATTTTAAAAAAGATATGGCCAAGTGACATACTAACAATGAAAATTCTGGAAAGAAAGTAAAAAATAATGAAGACCCACTAAAATAACTGTAGATGTTAGATCATGATCAAGTAAGAAATTGAAGCCATCTAAGCTACACTAAAACAAGTTTTGGTCTGAACATGAATTTGAAATGTTTCAGATTCACACTGTAGATCTGCAAGTGAATTCATACACAGCATGAGTTTCTGTCTAGCTTTATGGCTCACAGTAAAAATTAATATGGGGCTGGGCAGGCTGAAATGCTCCTCAATTTCAATTGTCCTGGAAAGGAAACCAGGTTTTCTCATTGAATTGTCTGCATTTTGCTTCCACTGAAGCATGCTAGTATACCCCTGGCTGTGCATTTCAAAAATATACTTGCACGGATGTTGTTCTGGGTATTTTTCTCATGTTTGGTTTAATTTCAATGTGCTAACACTTTTATATTGTGTGTATGTGTGTGTGTGTGTGCGTGCGTGCGTGTGCGTGTGCGTGTGCGTGTGTGTGTGTGTGTGTGTTCCTATCTATCCATCTCTCTGACATTTTATCATCTATCTATCACCTACCATCTACCTATCATCTGTCTGTTACCTATTTGTCTGTCTGTCTGTCTGCCTATCTATCATCTATCTTTATTGGGTTTTATGCATAACTGGAATGTTTTATTTTTTTCTCCATTTTGTGTCAGTTTATAGGAAGAACATAACTTGAATATGTATGGATCAGCTATTTAAAATACTTCAGAGTGAAAACACAAGCTTCCACACATACCCCGAAAACAATTTCACTTTCACTGACAACTGAAATTTGTCTGTTGTATGTCTCCTATTTGGTTATGGTTTTTCTAACAGATTTCCTTCTGATACATAGTCTGATCCAATAAATACAGATTAACCATCTAAGACCTCTGATCTTCCAGGCAGGTAAAAGAAACCACTAGGAGCCCGACTGCAGAGATTTAGTGGAGGTCTTCCTTACATAGCCCCCTAGTATCTATCTGCTCATGTCAATGCATTAGGCATTCCACAGAGTGAGTACAACAGAACCTATCATTGCCTCCCCTGCAGTACTAAGGAGCAGAGGGACACTCAATACAGAAAATACCACATGTTCTGCATACTTGTTTCTGTTTTATCCTGAAATTTTAATTTTAAAAGTAATTGTTCATAGTACCCAACCCACACATTTTTAGTACCTTCTGCTTTAATTTTCCTCTGCAAGTCATTTGTTTCACAAACACTATAATGCAAATTAGACATAAAGTTTGTTTAGTGCTGTTTTTCTCAACTCAAGTCTTCCTCCAGTCACAACACTGTTGTGATCGGGTTAATGCCTCACATTGAAGCTAAGAACACTCTCGGTCCTGTCCATTTCCTAACAATATAAAGACACATCAGGAGTTCCTTAGCTTCACCTATAGGGTGAGGCAAATCAAAACACAAAAGGACACATACAGGTCTGCAAACAGAATATTTAATCTGCCTGTAATTAGGGTTTCTGTGCTCTTGCTTCATAATTAGCAGATTTTGTTTTGAGACTATTTTTAATTTCAGAAGAGGGATTTATACATACTTTTTAAACTTGCAGATAGCAGCAGACTGGATGCTGACTTCTGTAATTACCGCTACAACTGAAGGCACATCTGAAGATCTAGATGGAGCCATCTCTGTCTAATGCAACACTGGACTTTACCAATAAGATTAGAGTATTATCAAAATTACCCGAAGACCAATTACAAGATCTGACAGCCAAATGCCATAATTATATAGGGATTCACTTTTGAAAAGGGTGCTTTTATCCTCAATACCAATTTTACCGGTCCACTATTAACTCTGGAAGACAGATCAACTAAATCCAGTGTTTTAGGCACCAAAACTGCAGACGGAAACAGTCATGAGAAAAATCTGTCTGTCTCTCAGTTGAAAAGGACTGAAAATGAGACCTTACTGAAGTGGTACTACTTGGTTCACCAAAAAGTTGACCTTTAGATGGCTATTTTCTTAAAGGAAGTTTGCTAAGGAGAATGTTCAGAATCAGCATTTATCCCTAGAGAAAGATACAAGATTGCCAACCCCAAATGCTGGAATTCCATGTAGTCACAGCAAAGGCCCCAGCTGATCCTATTAAGAGTTTTGTATAGCCACAGAAATCCAAAGGATGTGTTATGGATCTTAATTATACCTAAACTCATCACCTATTCCAGCATCCATATAGTATTTAGATTAATCTGATTTGTTCTGGATTGTAGTTTGGAATTTGCTTGGGTGGCAGTTCTGGAAATCCCATGAAACTCGATTGCTTATGACAGTGGCTTAATAACATTTTCCTTCTGTTTGAATTGGGATTCTTACTGTATGGATTGTGCTTAGTTCTCTGTGCTCAAAGCATAATCTTGTTCTTCTGACACTCCATGCCCAACACACCCCAACCCTTTGCAGCATAATTCCTAAATGTCTCTTGATTTTGTCTTTTCCTCACTTGCCAGTTTTCTGTTTTGTTAAGCCTTCTTGCCAGGATTACTGAAATCATCCGCGGACATTTCTCAGGTTTGATTCCTGTTCTTTGTTTTGTTCCGTGGTCAGCAGTCAATGTGATCAATTAAAATAGCAAACTCAAGTTAAGTCATGCTTTTAAAGGCTTCCTAAGCCCTGAGGGGAAGCCCAGCATCATTATTCAGCATATGGACTGTACTGCACATGGCTCCTACAAACAAGCCTAGCTGAGTTTCACATGTCAGTCTCTTTGTGGACTATGCAGATATGTTCAGGTACCATGCTTTCTCCCATGGCAGCCCTTCACCCCTGAGATTCTCCTGAGATTTTTCTTTTAAAAAAAAAACTCTGCTAAACTCAAGCTTTAAGCAATATCTTATACATTTGTCCACAGAGACGGAATTTCCCAGCCTTATTAAACCCTAGGCTCTGGTTGTTCAGTGCGCTATGCCCATGCGTAGTAAAATTATGCACTCAGAATGAGTGAATGTACAACTATCATTTCCTCGTAAGTTGAATGACTCTGAGATACTAGCTTGATTTGTCTTTTCACCTAGGAAAGTATGTAAAGAGTAGGAGGCATTGATGATATTATTAAACAATACATTTTTCTATCATGAAATATTGCATATCTGGTATATTCAACTGAAATTTAGAGGTGAGGTCAGGTAAAAAGTTAAAAGCTGTCAATCATCCTACGACCAAATGATAAACACTCTACTCTTAGGAATTTCATTATAGTCTTCATTTCTCTAGCAATATAAAATGTATGCGTTTGTATGTGAGTTTGGGAGTGTTCCCCCTCTGCGCACGCAGGCACACACACACACACACATGCTTGTGTGCACAAGTGAAGACAGTAACTAAAAGTGTATTCTATAACACAGATTTTCATTGTCTGGATATTTATGATATTTGATATGAGAATAGTCCTCCATACCAATAGGTTTTCTAGCCAAGTTTCACTTTGTTCTGTACACATGAATCTGTGTTCATTTTCTTCAACAAACAGATCTACCAATCTCTTGTTTTGTTGATTTTTAAAATAATACTAAACAACCCTACTCCATAACTTTTAAATGTCTGTTTGGGTTGCTTATTTTAAATCAGTTTTCAGATTTTTTTTTCTGGTGGTTTATTTCCAGAAAAAAATGCATTATTAAAATGATCCTTTTTAGAAAAATAATCTTGATGCTGTTATTTTGTCTGATATGTTTATTTTCTATTGTCAATTGGAGTTAGAGAGGATGATTCCTGCTATATTCATTATCTGTGAACCATGGCATTTTAATCCTGCTTTATGGGGTTTGAGGGCAAAACATTTTTCCAATGTGGAACTTGGTTCTTACTGAAAAAGTTCTTCAAAACTACTAGATGTGAGAGAAGATGACCATATGTAATTAACATGGAAGCATGCATTATAAAAGTCTGTGACTTGGGGAAATTTTTAAGAGAATAAGTTATTCAAATTCCATATAATGAACTGTGGGCAAGGAACATACACACACACACACACACACACACACACACACAGACCATGATGCTTATTTTATACCGAAAATACAGAAACACCTCATATAACAACATTAACGCTCATGGATAGGACTTAGAACAACCTGAATTAAAATATCTTACATTGGTTTAGGTAGTCTCTGAATATATTCCAAGCAGCCAAGGGAAAATGCTTGACATTTAAACACAGACAAAAAGACTAGCCAGATTTAGAGGCTGGCCTGGCATTTACTGATCATGTTCTTACATAAACAGAAGCCAAGTTTTGCTCCATCCTAGCTCACCTTCCCTTTCTCCCCACATCTTAACTCCTCTTTGTTTCTTCATGATTAATACCCATCAATGCAGAGACTAAGCCCTCTCTCTCTCTCTCTCTCTCTCTCTCTCTCTCTCTCTCCACATCATATTCCTAATATTTTTCATTTAGAGGTCAAATTATTTTATTCCCTGGTCAGATCAATAATAAAATGATTATCTTCAGGCACCATGTTGTACATTAACTAAAACAGGATGATAGGAGTTTCTTACCAGAAATTCTCTGAAAGCACTGATTTCCAATACATTTTATGTCACCAATGGTGACAATGACAGATTTAAGTGTCTATTGAAGTCACTAATGAACTGAGTTTCTATGCTTAAGCACTTTGACTAGTCCTCAAAAACATGCTCTGATAGTTGGAGTATTTGTATGCCCAGTTTATAGATGAAAAACTCAATGTAAGGAGATCGTCATTAACTTTACCCAAGATCCCCAAGCTGGAACTCAAAGGCCAAACCTGGTCCAAGTCAACATGAGTTCGAGGACAAACACTGCCGGCCATCTCCCCTGTGCCCTCTCCTGGAGACAATTGCTATCTGACAGCTCATTTAGCAAGAACCATTTTGCTCAAGGAGGCCAGGCCTCCAGTTCTCTGTTTTTATGGAATTCCATAATTGTGGGGTCATGTGTGGCTATGAGTCTATGTGTTTCTCATGCTTTTTTATTTATTTATTTTTCTTTGGCTCTTTTGCTTATGTTTGTTTTGTCCTAGCCTGATTTGTTTTTTTCTTTTTTAATTTTATTGCTATTCCTTAGATGTCCATTTTGTTTTTTTCCCTAAGGAGAGACAGAAAGGGTGTGGATCCAGATGGGAGGGGAAGTGGAGGGAAACTGGGAGGAGTTGGGGGAGGTAAAACCATAATCAGAATCTCTTGTATAAAAAAAAAAATCTATTTTAAAGAAATATATTAAAAAGAAAAAAAGGCCAGTTCTACAGTTTTAGACCAACACTAATATCAACACTGATCTTTTCCTATGTCTATATTCTTAATCAGTGGTTCTCAACCTTTCTAATGCTGGGACACTTTAATGCAATTCCTCATGTTTGTGGTGATCCCAAGCCATAGATTTATTTTTGATGCTACTTCATAACTGTTAATTTTGCTACTGTTATGAATGGTAATGCAAATATCTGTGTTTACTGATGGTCTTAGGTGACCCTGTGAAAGGGTCATTTGACCCTCAAAGAGTTGCAGCCCCTAGGTTGAGAACCACAGTTCTAAGATTTTCCTGTCCTGATAATTACCAGCACCTCATAGACTCTTGTAAATCACTCGGAACTTTCAACCACATCCCTGCTTTTACATGAAAGACCACCAGATCTACACATTCACAGTTTACATTTCAAAAGTAGATGTTCTTCGGTCTGTCCATCTTGGACTCCATTCCGTTTTCTGTCTTATAACATTACAAGTAGTTAGCCTCACCTAAACCACAAGGCAGGAGAAAAATCAACTATGAAGCTGACATGAAAGTTCATTATTTCCCAAGCTTCATTTTGATGAATTTTTATCACAAATGCTGTGTTCACAGTAATGATAACTGTGAGAGACAACATTAAAGACACTTGTATACACAATTCTGCAGTAATTACAACATGCAAAAGGAGATGACAAAATCAGCATTTTATTCTATTACATTAAAATGCTGCTCTATCCAAACAGCAGACAACTGGAAGAGACAGAATTTTAAGTTGATTATTTTTCTGGTGCTGAAAGTAGGTTAAAGAAAAGGGATGTGTGATATAAAGAAACATGAATCAGGAAGAAAATAAAGATTTACAAAAACTAATGGGCAAATTGGTTATTATCTGTTTTATTGCCTTGTCTCATGACATGTGAACAGTCCAAGGCCTGGAAGAAAAGCATGCAAGCACAGTTTTGTAATAACAGTAAAATTAATATCCAAAAAGTTCAATTTAATACCCAGTTTCCTCCTTGATGCATGTAAAACTTTGAACAAGTTACGAAGACATTCTCTGGCTCAGTAGTCAAGGAAGTCCGTTATCAATGTATTCACATTATCTCATGTGTTACAGAAATGAATGTGCTTCACGCCATGACAAGGCAGTACAAACGTTAAGCTCAGTGTGTGTAAATTGAATCTGAAAACTTTAGTCCTTAGGCATATTGACAGAGTTCTTTGTTCTTGAAACGTGGAAGCATTTTATATATTTGCAAAGCCCTAATTACTTTCCATATTACTTTTTTATATTCCTAATTACTTTACATATTACTTTCCATATTTTCAGGTTGAGATAATGAAACTGTGAGACATGTTATGAAGTATAAATATGCTTATGCACCATAGAATGATTTAAACAACGAATGTTTAATTGAAAGTACTATTAGCTAGAAACAGAGGAATCGCTACAGAGAACAGAGGACTTGATGAAGGAAAGGTCAGCAGATACACAGAGCATCTTATTACTCCCAGAGCTGAGACACAGTACCGAAGTGAAGAAAAGCAAATTTGGGGCAGATAACCCTTCCCCCTTGACTGAGATTTATCCCTTACTATAAAGGTTACAGTTCTAGTGTACAGATCATGGGGTAGTTTAATGAAGAACTAAAGGCTGAAAGCTGCCAACAGGAAACTATTCAATAACTGCTGAAGAGATTCCTTAGGAAGATGCCTGAGGTAGGCATTGGGAACTTACAAATGAACTGGCTGGGACACTGACAACGTTTTTCAGGAAGGTAAGTGAGAGGCTGGCATAGTGATCCAAACATCCAGGGACAACAAAGACTGGCAGGAATGTATGACGTATCTGCATGAATAACACATGCAACTCCTAACATAGCGGCTGTTCTTGGGAGTGAAGAAAGAAACAAAACCAAAGATACCTAAGTTGCTTAACATTAAATATATGTAGTACTATAAATGGTATTGGCATTCATGCATTGATTCTTTACATTGCATATCTATAAATCTTTTACTCTATTTTAATTGAGTAATTTTTCCATTATTATAGTTATATTAATGTATAATTAATGTAGATTGTAACAGATTTTTTTTAATATGATATTATTCTTGCTTCCTAATGAGCTGCAGATCCTGCAACCCATTCCTTGCAAACAATTTGCATTCAAAAAGTTGTAAATTTTGTATGGCTCAGATAAATCATTTTTGTATTACAAATAAAAATAATTGTCAAGACTAAGATTGAGGTGTAGAGTCCAATGTCCAAAGAGCTACTTCAGAAATTGGAATAGAAGACTGCTTTATACCTCTGATTTTTTTTCTGCACTGAAACATCATGCTATCTTGATAATGTGAGTGATAAAATTTACTGAGCAATTAATTTTTGTTATAATTAATTACATCAGTTGATATATTTTAGCATCTTAGATTAAGATAGTTGTGACCACAACTATGAATTCTTGAAAATGTCTCATGAGGTGTTCAGAAGATGGCTCAGAAATATTGGAAGAGTTTTACCTTCAAGTTTGAGGTTCCAAATTTGAGTCCTGAGAACCAAGTAGGCATGGTGGCCCTCATAAACATCAGAAAGAGACAGCAGATCTGCAGGGAAAACTTTATTAAGAGATTCTTTTTTGATGAATAGGTTAAAGGGTAATGAGGATGATTTTCTGACATCAACCTTGGGGGCCACATGCCTGAAACTGTGTCATTGGATAAGATGGATTTGTCTTATATAGTTTACATAGATCCATAGAAAATAAACTCATATAATCAATCACTTGTTATTTGGAAAAGTAAAATAGCACAAGTTCCTGGATGTTATTTCTTGAAAATGTTATTTCAAACTTGTTCTTTCTTTTAAAAATCTCTGACGAACTCCTGTATGTAAATTATATCATGCTGGCAAGTAATTTTTCACATATCTGATTTACCAAAATACAGCAAAGCATCTTTGAAAGCATTGTTTATTATGGGCATATGTATTGTGGTTGCTTGTTTTTTTTTTCCTTTGCAGGGCCTGCCACCCAGCTCCTAAATAAATACACATGGAGGCTTATGATTACTTATAAATGCCCAGCGTTAGCTTGGCTTGTTTCTAGCCAGCTTTCCTTAAATTATCCCATCTACCTTTTGCCTCTGGACTTTTTCCTTTTCCTTTCTGTATCTTACTTTCACTCTTACTCCACAGCTGGTTGTGTAGCTGGGTGGCTGACCCCTGATCTCCTCCTTGATCCCCCTTGCTCTTCTTCCTTCCTCCTCCCAGATTTCTCCTTCTATTGATTCTCTCTACCTGCCAGCCCCACCTATCCTTTCTCCAGCCTCACTATTGGCCATTGAGCTCTTTATTAGACCACTCAGGTGTTTTAGACAGTCAAAGTACATAAAAGAATGCAACACATCTTTGCATCATTAAACACATGTACCTAGAACAAAGTGCTTTTCCAAATGAGGCATTATACAGATGATTATGGGGAGATTTTAATCAACAGTTACCGCTCTGACTTTCTTTGCTATATATGGTAACACAATTAAGGCTTATTGCTATAAAATCACATTTTTAGTATAAGAGGCTGAAACTTGTAGGGTCAAGTATGGAGTATTTTTGTACCTCTAAAGCACATACTGTGCAGTCTTAATAAAAAAAAAACATAATACATCACTCAAATGCTTAGTCTATGTGCTTTCTTCATCATTGTTATGGAAAACATGCAAAATCTAAGTGTGTCTTCTCATTGGGGATTTAAGAATGGTGAGATTATATTAGGTACACTTACTTTTTCAAAATTCAAAATGACATACACAACATCAGAGAGACATGGGAGTTAGTTATGAAGACATTCTCAACCCCCAAACTAGAGCAATGTGAGATGAAAAAGAATGTTAAAATAAAAACAAATCATAAAATAAATATCCTCAAGTCTATATACTAACACAAATAAATAACACTAAAGATATTTGGAAAAGCCATAGAGACACACACTATTTTATAAACCTACTTAAAATGTGTGTGTGTGTTTAATAGAGTTATGACATACAAAATGATTATTCTCATGTAGATGGTAACCAACCGTCTTATAAATAAGAAACACAGAACCAATGCAAAGAAGAAAGTCAAGAAGTCAGAGCTAAGAGCTAAAACCTTACCCTTCCTCCTGCAGTGATCCTACCTTACCCTTCCTCCTGCAGTGATTCTACCTCTCCAAAGGAGCCGCTACTTCCTGTGTTAAAGTCTTTATATAGTCTCTGTTCTGCCTTCTCATTGGTTGTAAACCCAACCACAGGACTGCCTCATCACGGCCTGTTTGTATAGACCTCCAGGTGTTCTATGGTTGGTATTGAGATTAAAGGCATGAGTATCCAATGCTGGCTGTATCCCTGAACACACAGAGACTTACCTAGCTCTGTCTACCAAGTGCTGTGATCACAAGCGTACACCACCACTGCCCTGCTTTCCTATGGCTTGCTAATAGCTCTGACCCCCAGGCAACTTTATTTATTAACATACAATTAACATTTTGGTACAAAAGAAAAATATCACCATATTCTCCTCTCAAGAATCATGAACTATCTAATATAAACCTTAGTTTCAGGTAAGGGAAACACCCCTTCCAATCGTTGGTCTGAGGAATATAAAAGACTCCAAAACAATATGGGCTCGGCCATTGATTGCCCTTGGTTACTTCCCAGAACATGAAGGTAACCTCTGGCTCTTAAAATCTTTCTAGCCTCTCTTCAATGCTTTTCTCTAAGCCAGAAGAGTTCCATGGCATACATATCAATTCAGATTGAGCATCCTAAATTCATGCATTTTCTGCATTTTGACATATCATGGACCTCTGTAACAGTCTCCATTTGTTGCAAAATGTCCACTGAGTGGGATGAATTCATGTTTTATACCATAAATCTACCCATCTACCCATGACTGGAGAAATAGTAGACACAAGAGAAGAGCCTACTACTGCCAATTTCTATACTAATATTATTTCAAATTGTATTCTAAATATTTAATATTTTTCTTGGTCTCAGTTTATTGAGCAATATGTAATGTTATAAGTTGAGATGAAAATAAAAATTTCTTTAATGAATTTTCTAGCTCATAGATATGTATTTACTTTCACTACAGTTTTTCACTTGGTTTTTATTTAAAACTCTTTTCATACAATATATTATAATTATATTTCCTCTCCATTAACTCCTCCCAGATCTCAAAAAGAAGAAAATGAAAATTAAAACAAACAATTGAAAAAAAATGAAACAACAAGACAAGTATAACAAAACAAAATGCAAAGGGTACAAAGAGAACATGGAATTTAATTTGTGTTGTCTGACTACTCCATAGCTCAAACCCTCATCAAATAATCTTTTTGCAATAAGTGAAGACTACTACAGAGAGAGTCACAACATGTCAAGATGCAGAAAATCCTTGAATAGGGGGTGTTCGACCACAATTGCTACATCTACGATGGAGCCCCTACACCTAAGACTTAGTGAAAATGACCGAAGCGATGATAAAAAGCATTAAGAGAGAGAGGGTCCAAATGTCTGTTGCTAGATAGTGTCTTTTCTTTACACATGAAAGGGGAACTACACCTAGGAAATATCAAAAACATGGTCTCCGGAACAAGAATTACATAATGAGAACACTAATTTGTATGCCAGTGTTGACAGGGAAATTCCACAAAGTTCTACACCTAGAGGAAGAGCTAAAGTTTGTCAATGGATGCTCAGAGTAGGAAAATCAGTATTCTCCAGGAAAGAGCTCCCACATATTTTGTCCAAACTCATGTGGTCCATGAATGTACTTATGTATGTGCATGTGTATATGTAAGTGCATGTGTATGTGTTTGTGTATTTGTATGTATTTGTGTATGTGCATGCATATACAAAAATATATATGCATTAATACTAATTAAATAAGTCACAAATTTGGGAGAGGAGCATGGAAGTAGCTGGAAGGGGTAAGGTTGGCAAGGGTGATGTAGATTCAGTGCTCATGTGTGAAGTTCGCAAATAAAAAGCAGCATGATGAATAGAAGGAAAATGCTGAAGAAGATGGTATTTCTGGTTGATATCTGCCCTCTGTGCTCAAATTAGTTAATGCAGTCTGCTCTCTCTCTTTTCAGGTGTTTCAGATGTTGTTTTCAACTGAGTTTTGTCCCCTAAGGGGATGTTTCTAGATACATTTCTCCTGATGTTCTTCTGCCAGTGGGTCAGGTTTACACCCATCTTTATCTGTAGCAGAGTAGATAACACCTTTGGGGAAGTGGAAAGTATTTGTCTCTCGCTAAGGTGAGCTACACTTCTCCCATCTGGAAAGTAGCTGTTGGCAAAAGCCAGAGAATTATCATGTGCATTCAGATTAAAAGCCATGTAGGAAGGGCAGATATGGAAGCAGCTTTCCTTTGCATATCAAAGAGGCTCAATTACCAGCATTCTTTCAGCTCTAAAAAGAATTGAGTTTGCCCATTATCTGAAATGAGGTGCAGCAATTGATAGCCTAAGTGATAAATGGTTTTTATACAACTAGTAAAAACATGATGAGCATATTAAAATGCATTTATTATTATGGAGCAAAGACAAATATGAGCCAGGTTTCCAATATCAAAGGGACTCAAGGAACATTGAGTTTTACAAGGTATAACTTGTACGCAGTGTGTGCCTGTGTAGATCTATAATA
>CABHPH010141320.1:0-28562 GCA_902168325.1 Peromyscus nudipes | reverse complement strand
TTTTAAAGAGAAAAAACAAGACTGGTTTGAGAAAGAGCACATGACTCCTATGCCATTATGTATGTACATAAATGAATTACATTTATACACTGTACATTAATAGTGACTTCTCATTTCATTTGGAAATAAAGATCTCACCCATGGCCTAGGAAAACATTTGAATCATGGCTTCTCTAATTTCTGTGTGTATGATTATTTCTAAATACCACATTAAAAATATTTAAAACTGGCCAGGTGGTGGTGGCACACACCTTTAATCCCAGCACACAGGAGGCAGAGGCAGGCGGATCTCTGTGAGTCCCAGGCCAGCCTGGTCTACAGAGTGAATTCTAGGACAGGTGCCAAAACTACACAGAGAAACCCTGTCTCAAAAAACCAATAAAATAAATAAATAAATAAACAAATTCTACCTGCAGTTTGTCAGTTAAATGTAACATACAAAGCACACGTTTCACTGTCACGCCTGAATTTGACAAAGATTCTCACATATCAAATAGTTTGAGCCAAAGTTAATAGCAAAAGCTCGTCAAAATAGATGAAATGATATGTATAAAAAAACAGCCAAAAAAAAAAAGCCAAAAGAAGTCTTTGAGCATACTGTGGAAGTTCAATATTTGTATAAATTTCCTGTCCATTCAAAGAAAAACTCAATTATAATAAATTCTCATGGAAGATCTAGGTATCAGAGAAGAAACCGAATCTGGTAAGTCAATGTCAGTGTGCTTATTTTTTTTTTAAATAAATTCCAACTATAATTCACAGATGAACTGTTCCTTTACTTAGCTTGTGCTCCAGCCTCTTACTCAAAGAAGAATTTCTGGGTATCTCACATAGCTTGTCTCCAGTTGATATCAACCTTGCCCTGGTGCTTAGCTCATGAAAATGTCAACTGTGAATACAATTAAATAAGATAAACTTAGAGCCTGGATGGATGAGGGAAAATCAGAACCTAGCTTCTACTCAAGGGTTACAGCACCTTAGAGTGATGTTTAAGTAGATTGGTTATAGAATTTTAGGAAGTAAAATGGGAGTGAGCTCTAATCTTTTCTTCTTGAGGCTGGCTAGTATATTTTCCCATTCAACCAACTTACTAAAGCAGTACACAGTCTGAATATTTACTGAGTCGCACTGTTTCGGGCAAATTGTGCTCAGCAAATAACTGTGAAAAACACCGCTAAAGCCATTGTTTCTCTCTGATTTATGCTAGATACAGGAATAATAGGTTTGCTTGAAATTTCAACAAATAAGTAAATAATTTCCTTCCCCCTAAACTATGTTTCAGGCTTGAATACATCTAATCAAGGAAACAATACTAGTAATATGATAGCTTATATTTGTGCATGTGTGTGTAATGTATACATGTATGTGCATGTGTGTGGGAATGTGTATGCCTTTATGTGTACACGCAGAAGCCAAAGGTGGATGTGAGGTATCTTTATTGCCCACAAATTATTTCTGAGACAGGATGTTACACTGAGCTCGCCACTGGCCAAAACTGGTTAGCCAACAAGTTCCAGGGTCTCCATAGGTCTAATGATGGGGTTGCAAACTAACACCCCACCATGTGTGATTTTTTTTTATTTAGGTCCTGGAGAGCAGAACCCAGATGCTCAGACCTGTGCAGAAAGTTATATGCTATCTCTTCATCCCTTATGACTTACATTTTATTTGAAGGTGCCATTTGAGATTCCTGGCTAGTTCTGAGAATAAGGGTAACATATCCCAGTTTTTGAATAGAGAAGAAAATTTAAGGACCAAGGAATAAGAGCAGAATTCTAGTAGAAAACTATTAAATTTATCCAGATCATGGAAACTGGGCCTTTGAAGTAGAAAACTAGCAGTGGACATGAGGAGTGGTCTTCATGGTGGAATGTGCAGAGGGGGCTTATCTCACCACGTTCCTGCTTCCACATTGAAATGCATGATCACAGCATATGCTATAAAGGTTCCCAAACAGAACATTTTTTTTAACCCAGCAGTAGCATATAACTCATCTAACTCATAAGAATTATTATGATTACTATTGACTCTGAATATGCTTATAAATGGGCCTTTGGTTATTTTCATTTGTTTATCTCTTTTGAGTCTTAGCCCAATTTCTTTAATATCACTTGGTTGAAATCTGTCTGTTGTTTCCTTTCCTGAGTAATTTATTGTAATGTTAGTATTCTAATACAGGCATTCATAATGATTTCATTATTAAGATATCCTAGTGTTTTAGTTAGGGTTTTTATTGCTGTGAAGAGACACCATGACCACGGCAACTCTTACAAAGAAAACATTTAATTGAGGAGGTGGCTTACAGTTTCAGAGGTCCAGTCCATTATCATCATGACAGGGAGCATGGCGGCATGAAGTCAGATGTGGTGCTGGCTACATCTTGACCGGAAGGCAGCAGGAAGTCGACTGACTGTCACACTGAGTGAAGATTGAGGAAAGAGACTTCAAAGCCTGCCCCCAGAGTGGCTTCCTCCAACAAGACCACACCTACTCCAACAAGGCCACTCCCTTTGGGGGCATTTTCATTCAAACCACCATGCCTAGCAAAATTAATGTTTAGGATTTTAAGCATTTTGAACAACATAATTAGAATGATTATATTAATGATATTATTTTGAATAATATATGATGAGAATAATTTAATTTTCCAATTTTACTTATATTTAACCTTAGTAATTCAGCATTCAACTTTTTAAAACTTTTGCTTATATAAATATAAATATAAATTATAAATATAAATATAAATATAGAATCTTGAATTTTTTCAGTCTTTCTAAAGAATAAAGAATAAAATGTAAAGAGATGAAATATATTCATACATATTTTCTTCTGTCTTGGAAAAATTTCCTTTTAAAGTGATGTCAAAGAAGTAGAAATGCAGATAAAAAGTAAACTGAATTGTCTTCAATCAAATTGTCATTACTTTGGCATTTATGAGTCTGTATTTTTAACAATACTATATTGTATAGTCCTTTTAAACTCTCTTTTACTAAATAATATACATTATGCATTTCTATATAATTACATATTTTCTATAACATCTTATTACTTCCTAACATATTGCTAGTTGACTTGGTATTAAATATAAATATTTTTCTATTAGTTGAGTATTTTCTGTTTCCTACTGTGATGTGCAAGTTGCTAGGATACTTAGGAGATGAAATCTTATGGACACTCATGATTACTTCTTAGCATCTACTTTAAATATGAATTTGCATCTGCATTAGATCTATTTTAAAATCTTTTGTCTTGATCGCAGGGTAGGCTTTTTGAACCTGTACTGTGGAAACTGACTATTTTAGTGAGGATCTTAGTTCCATCCCTTAGTAGTAGTTTTGCTTGTAAATGTGATCAATTTTCCATGTGCCATTTTCCTTGTGTATCTAGCACTTGTAACAGTCCCTATATCACAATTGTTAGGGGGATAAAGTGAACTAATATATACAGTAGCTTCAAAGAGTGCTTGACACATAATGACAAGTCACTTTTAGTATGTACTGAAAAATTACACTTCTAAAAACCGTGTCTGCTATAATTTTTACGAAGGCTCATGAAAATTCCTATTTATACAGAGTTGTCATTTTAATTTTTAAGGGCCCATTTGAAAATTTAAAATGCTGTGCCATTGTTATACTTGACAACCATTTATGCTTCTAGGAAGAATAGCCATTTTAAATTCATGAATTAGTTTCTGGTTGAGATTACTAATCTTTGCATGTGGGAAGAAAGAACCTCAGTTGAGGAATTGCCTTAATCAGATTGGCATGTGGGCCTGTCTGTGGAGCGTCTTTGGGTTGGCTAATTGATGTAGGTAGGCCTGGCCCACTGTGAGCAGTGCCATTTCTAGGCAAATGGGCTTGGACTGTATAAGAAAGGTGGCTGAGTAAGCAAGAAACAAGCCAGTAAGTAGCATTTCCCCATGATGTCTGCTTTAGTTCTTGCCTTCCCTCAATGATGGACTACAATCAGTTTCTTCCTCAGGTTGCTCTTGGGTATGTTTATTACAGCAACAACAACAACAGCAACAACAAAATCAGATAGAACACTGGTATACACTTGTTCTTTTATTAATTGTCAACGTATTAATTGCTGTCAGTAATTTAAAATCCACTGATATTCACTCAGATACTTCATATACCACAAATGCTCTCAGCTGTCAGTTATTTTCCTTTAATTTGCATATGGGTTTTTGTGTTCAGCTAATTTTCCCATTGCTTACGCCAAAGTGACAAACATTTCTAAGACACTGTGCTCAGATTGTGGCTTCTTCTTACTGAGGAATTTTTTTTTTAAACATTTTGTGTGGCTCAGATATTCTGGGAAAAGAATCTTTCTTGCTTGATTAAAAGAGCTTTATGCTTTATCTGCACTTTCAAGGGACATGTTTGATGGGACAAATTCTGGGTTGCCCTTTTTTTATTATTATTATTATTATAACATGTCATTTCACTACTTTCTGAGTTACGTAGTTTTCTGCTGCTACATTGTGTTCCTCTTTATGTAATATGCTTAACTTCAGACTTTGTTTTGCAAATCTTATTGATATTTCATTTTTAGTAGCTATATTATTTTTGGCATTTATTCTGCTTGTTTTCTCTGTGCACCTAGGGTCTTTCTTCTGAAATACTTATTTTTAGAAAGTTCATGGTCATTGTCCTTCAAATATTTCTTGTCCTTATTAGCTTTTTCCCCTTCAGGTTTCATCCAATGTGTATTAAAGTATATATTATTCAAGAGCCTTTGTGAGGTAGGATTTTTTTTGTGTGTGTGAATCTTTTTTAGTTTAAATATTAACAAAACAACTCACACAGACTTATTTCCTAATCCATCAATTCTTTTATTGCCACTAATAAGTTAGCTTGTAACCCATCAACAGATCCTTTTGGCTTTTGAAAGTGTTTAGAAAATACAGAACACTTCAAAATTTTTCTTGATATCTCGCACAGGAACCATGGCACTCTTTTCTTATAATGTCAAATTGAGTGTATGCATGCTGATGTAAATATCCTTGCCTAGATGTCTGCATCACTAGTTCCATATGTCTGAGTATTTATAATGGTTTTATTTTATTAATTTTCATCTCCATATGGAAGTTTCCTATGTAATTTGTTTGTGTTCTGTCTTTTCTGTTACCACCTTTCGCATATTAATTATAGTCACATTCCCTTGTGGATTATCCCAGTATTTGATTCATCTCTGAGTCCTGTTATATTAACTACTGTAGCTCTTGACTCTATGTACTCTTCCCTTGCTTTATTTTGTATCTCACGAATTGTTTTTCATTGGATACTAAACATGATGTCATACTGAGGTTAACTGAGTCCGCATCCAGACACAGTCATGCCTTTTTATATGCCAGACTGTTGGTGTGGAGGATGGACTTACTCCAGCAGGATGTAAGCCATCTTGGTGACTTTCTACTGTTATCACCACATCTGGTACACCACCTGTATCTATGGACAGATAGTTGGACAACAGAGGCCTTTTATAGATATTTCTCCTCCACCTTCTTTAGGTCATAAATGATCCTGCATGTTTGAACTCTGGAATATGACTCTTCTCAAAGTCCACGCCTCTTGCTTGACACCCAGTCTAGGCTCATGGTAGTTAGAGTGGCTCTTTGTGCCCTGGTCCATGCTTACTCAGCGTTAGCCTCCTTCCTACTGCATGAAATTCTCAGATTTGGGGATTTCACAATGCTTCTATCTGTTCCCTTCCATGGCAAAAAGTTTCTGTGGGTTAGCTGTCAACTTTTGAAGAAAGTTCTCTTAGTGGTGGTAGACCTCTGCTGAGTATTGATGTAGGACCCTAAGACAGGGATAGTGGCTTGCTCTTCTTCCAGAGGTGGAGAATGTTTCCTACATTTTCTCCATGTATCTTTCCCTAAGGATAACAATGTGTCCTGTGCTTGGGAAGATTTTCTATTTTTCCCAGAGGGAGGCAGGTTTTTCTTCTATCCTTTTATAGTATCTGCCATTCTTTGCCTATTTTTAGGATCAAAACTTTTGCTATGTTCCTCTAGCAACCCATGAGTTTGCTTCCAATAAAGGTGTTACATAATTTAAAAATGTCTTCCAGCAGGGCGTTGGTGGCGCACGCCTTTAATCCCAGCACTCGGGAGGCAGAGGCAGGTGGATCTTTGAGAGTTCGAGGCCAGCCTGGGCTACCAAGTGAGCTCCAGGAAAGGCGCAAAGCTACACAGAGAAACCCTGTCTCGAAAAACCAAAAAAAAAAAAAAAATGTCTTCCATATGTTGGCTTTATAGTGTTTATATCTTCAGAGTACCATTGATGTATTATTATGTAAAGCCATAGTTAATTATTGCTTATTCAGACAGCCAAAATATTAAGTCAGATTAAACCTATTTTTAGGAATTCACAACCTATCTTTTTAAAAAAGATATTCTAAATTACTATGCCCAACATCTACCAATCATAAATAAGATAAACTATAGGGTTATAAAACCTGCTTTGATAATTTTTGGAACTGTCTGCCCAGAGACTATTTAATGCTGTTTCGTGCCACTGTACAAATATCCTGGTAATTTTCAGAATTTGGTTTTATCTTTCCCATTTGGATAATGGTTTGCATCATTGTCTGGAAAATGCGATGCTGTGATTGGCGTTTCTTGCACCATTCTCACACATATACATATGAAAATATTATAGTGACATTCAAATAAAGGTCATTATTAATAACGACCTGTCATGATATATTTTTTTTTTCTTGATCAGATCTGGTATCCCTGAATCATTACATGTGCCAATGAAGACTAGATAAATCTTGACTATTTGAGTCTACTTAGTCATTGTACAATCATTTGTCAAGCTGACCCTGGATCGTCTTAGGTGACTGAGGCTCAAAAGTTCGAATGTAGGGCTGGTGACACAGCTCAGTTGGTAAAACACAAGGACCTGTCTTTGATTCCCAGAACCTACATTAAAAAAAAAAGGCCAGACATAATGGCATGCACTTATAATTCCAGTGCTAGGGAGGCAGAGACAGGAGGATCCTTGGGGCTTGTAGGACAGAAAGCTAGCCTATTTGGTGGGTGCCAGGTCAATGAGAGACCTCATCTTTAAAAAATAAGGTAGATTGCTTCTGAGGAATGACACTCAAGGCTGATCTCTGGTCATCACACAGGCACATAGTTATATTTGCACTCAAATGAACATACACACATGAACGAATACAAAAGAATGGAATATATACATTATAGTTTAGTATGACATTACTGTGCTCTATTGTAATCTGTATTTTTCATTGTCTACTTTTGTATCTCATCCTGGTCAAGCAGTAGTCTCTAGCATTGAACAAACCTTCACCTTTATAATTATTTTTAGGTGACCGAGTTACCCAATGAGAGTAGCACACCAGCATGGGTCTTCAACCTACAGGTGCTGGACATTGAAATACCTCTGGTATCAGACAGGCAAAGGGAAGAAGAGCACATTTCAAATGTGGGCCACTCATGTCTACATAGCAGGATAAAATGGTAGGGTGTCTTTGCAGCCAGCCTAATGAGGAACAGCTCTTTGAGACTAGACTCTTTCTGTGTACTGACACCTAATGGGAGCAAAATGTGAACTGACAACAGTAGTACTAGATACAAAAATGGTGAGGTTAGTGTGGAGGAAGACTTGGACTCTGGTCCACAAAAACCTTGCTGATGTGGATTTTTATGACTTGGAAACCTATTCATCCTACATTAGGTCTCATCACAAACTGGGCAGAATGTCAATGGAAAATGTTAGCTAAGGCCAAGGATCTTCACCACCAGTTGGGGACATTGGAATGGCCTTATCAGGCCACAGATAGTGTGAATGTGATGATTTTGGCAAGTCCAGAAGAAGCTTAAAGGAGTCTTGAATCCATCTAGTTTCTTAGGTGTGTGGAAGTGGGTAAAGGGGATTGGAAAATATAAATTCTTTTTACTGGAAATGAAGGCCATAAATGCCATGAATCTAGAGTGGTTTGGGCAGGCTGGGTGGGGGAGGTAGATTGGAGGCTGGACAGAGAGGGAGAGTAATGGAAGAGGCATCTTGATGGGGGGGGCATTTTGGGGTTAGGGAGATTCTGGTGCCAGGGAAAACCCCAGAAATTCACAAGGATAACTCCAGCTAAGACTCCTAGTCATAATGGAAAGGGTGCCTGAACTGGCACCCATCTGTTGTAATCAGATTGGTGACTACCATAACTGTCATCAGAGATACTCTATACAATAACTAATGGAAGCAGATGCAGAGATCCACAGCCAAGCACTGGGCTGAGCTCTGAGAGTCTAGCTGAAGAAAGGGAGGAGGGACTGTACAAGCCAGGGGTGTCGTGACCGGGGAACCCACAGAGACAGCTGACATGAGATCATGGGAGATCATGGACTCTGGACCAATAGTTAGGAGCCTCCATGGGACCAACCTAGGCCCTCTGCATGTGTGTGACAGTTGTGTAGCTTGGTCTGTTTGTAAGGCTCCTAGCAGTGAGATCAGGACCTGCCCCTGGTGATTAGGTGGCTTTTGGGAGCCTGTTCCCCATGCTGGATTACCTTGCCCAGCCTTGATGCAAGGGGAGGAGCTGGGTCCTGCCTCAACTTGATGTGCCATGCTTTGCTCAAGCCCATGAGAGGCCTGCCCCTTTCTGACTGGAGATGGAGGAGGAGTGGAAGGGGAGGTGGGCAGATGGGAATCAGGGAGGGGGGTGAGGGAAGGGAGTGACTAGGGGGAGGGGAGGGAGGGGAAATTGTAGTCGGTATGTAAAATAAATGAAAAAATGTTATTTAAATAAATAAATAAATAAAGCCCAGACAGTCATGTCCAGTTATAATTCACAAACATTCAGCAAATGAAGGACCCTGAATCGGCTGAAGAAACAGAGACCCTCTGTATTTGTTAATTTATCATACTGTGAACACACTCCCCAACTCTTTTTCTTGTCTTCTTTCCCCCATGGGAGCCCCTCTGTCAACCCTACACTCTCCAGAAATGTCTCAGACTCTAAAGTAATTGTCCTCCTCAGGCAAAGCTGTCTGATGCCCAAATATATCCATTTCTGAGCTAAAACCTGACCTAAAGAATGAGGTGATAAGATGTGATCAGCCTCTTCCAACCCACAAACTTAGGGCAAGAGCCCAGAGTTAGAGGGATGGACAGGAGTGTCTGTCTGTCTGTCCACAGCCCAGCGGTTCCTTGTCTTTGTCCTCATGTCTCTGTGTTAAGTGGTGGTGGCGTGGTAGAACTCACCAAGGCAAATCATAGGGAAACCTTGGGCGTGCCTAGTTTTCATCCGTTTTAAACAGTTGGCGGGAGGCAGAGAGAGGTTGCTTTCTTTTATATACAATGGACTGGTCTGGCTGAAGTTTGACGTCTTGGTTATCATCAAAATATGCACTGGGTTTGATCACTCCCTCTACTACTACGTCTCGTAGAAGTGAACACCATGTTGGTTACAGGGGAAACCCCAATTCTGTCTCAGATACCCCATTCCCTTTACATTTGCTCTTCCCATGACAGCCAGGGTGATGTTTAGGAGTAGAAGTCAAATAATTTCACTTCCCTGTTAAATCCCTCCCAAAGTTTCTCATGGTGCATCCAGAATCTATTATTATTTATGTAGTAATTACATAAATTAAGAGTGAGATTATTGTTATTATAACCCCACTCTGCTATACTTCCTCCTTTGCCCTCTCTTCTGGTGTCACACACCTTCTTGCTTGTCTCACACACTTCAGGCATGCCCTTGCCTGAGCCTTTGCATTCCTGGTCTCACCGCCCGGAACCCTCTCTCCCAGTTATTTCTGTGATCTTTCTCAGCACCCTGTCTATAATAACTCCCCCGCCACCATTCCTCAGACTGCTTTATTAGTTTCCACAGCACTCTGCACAAGCAGCCAGCCTCCATGTCTTTCCCTTCTCCCCCTGAGTGTAAACTGGGGAAGGTCTTGCTTCTATTCCTTGTATCTGTAAGCCTCTCTATAGCAGGAGCTCTGAGGTGTTGCTGGGTATCATTGGGTCAGTACCAATAGTATTCAGCCAAGGGCAAATACTACTTTCAGAAAATAATCTTGATAGGTGAACAATCAATCATTTTCCATTTAGTACTAACTAATTATTAAAATAATCAGTTGATAGAGTGCCTTGACATGGAGGCAGGAAGTCCTGATACTGAGCACAACAGTCCAGGGTTTGTTTTTTTGGGGGGGGGAGCGGGGGAGTGGGGTTGTTTTTTTTTTATTTTTTGGTGGCATTTTTTCTTCTTTTTTTGTTAAGCCCAGAAGTATGATACGCAGTTGCAATCTCAGAGCAGGGGAGGTAGAGACAGGGCTTTCTGGCAAGCCCATACTTGGTGAGCTTAAGGCCAATGAGGGACTTTGTCTCAAAAAAAAAAAACCTAATAAATAAAAATAAAGGCAGACAGCACTTGAGCACTTGAGAAAGATCAGCTGGCCTACACACACACACACACACACACACACACACACACAGAGAGAGAGAGAGAGAGAGAGAGAGAGAGAGAGTAAACAATCAAATTTAAATGACTGCAAACACATTTTTCTAGCACCTTCATCTTTAACTTGCAAGGCTGATCACCAAGCTACAAGTGTTTGACGTAGTAAGTGGATGTTTAGGAGAAAGTGACAGTGCATACCCCGGACACAAACACACACAACACAGACACACATCCACATCTGCACACACTACATCCCCACCCCACACCACTTACTGAATTCATTTTGTGTTGTTCATTTGTAGATATGTCTAGGGTTGACTACTTGGGATAAGATAATCTATCAGTGGAGTCATCCCTAGGGAAGAGTGATTCTCCCTCTCTCAGAAGCCATTGGTTGCCTGTAGCTCTTTACCTAGTGGCAGGCCTTTGTGAGATTTCCCTCATTGGCATATCAGCCAATGGCGTCATTATATAGGTCTTTTGTAGGAAACCATACTGTTGCTATTTCATGGGTGCAGCTCCTCTGTCATGTCTAAAAGGAAGTCTCTGTTTCCTGGTTTAGGTAGTGTAACTTCTTTGAAGCATTCTCATAAACTAACATTTTTATATGAAACTTGAAGAAAACATTTTCTGAATATTCTCAGATTTAGGTTTAAGATTGCTGTCCCCACTATAACAATTATTTTAAATAATCCTGCATTCATTTGCAGTTTTACATAACCACTGTGGGAGTGATGCCCTCAGACTATATATCCAGATGAAAAAAGCAGAAATGAAAGTAATTAGTTTTTGAGATAGCAAATTTTTTCTTTGATTAATAATCTGCCGCTTAACTTTCCTTTAATGAATATTAATTTAGCATATTTATGGAGCAGGGATCACAAGAGGATCCTTGAAGCTGATAAAATGTAAGAAATTCATGAAGTTTCTAGATACTTTGGTGTGGTTACATCTCCAGCAGTATCTGCTTCACTTGTGGCAGATGGTGTAAGAAGTGATCAATGTAATAGTTGCCACAATGCAGCCATGGGTTTCTGCAACAGATTATTAAACTTTTATTTTACTTGTAATGTCTTCTTAACCTGTGCTCCTCAGTTAATTTTATTTGAAGATCTCAAGTAAATACATGTTAAAGCAGCCCTTTCATCTCTTACATAGACTTTAGTTTGCCTTGGCTGAAAAACATGTTAAGTGTGCTCAGTGCCTTTCTGCTAAGGCAATGGGTATTCTCTACATTCCTTATGAATTTACAGCCAATGGGTGTTAGCAAAGACATGGAAGTTGGTGACTGGCAAATGACGTAACGCTTATGGCTTGTTCTGGTTTCCTTTTCTGCTGCTATGCTAAAACACTGAGCCAAAGCAACTTGGGAGAGGAAAGAGAAAAGTTTTGTTTTCAACTTACACTTCTGGGTCACAGACCATCATTGAGGAAAGTTAGGGTAGGAACTCAGAGCAGGAAGCCCAAGGGAGGACTGCTCACTCATCCATGCAACATCACTTCCTACCAGGGACCTCCCTCACACCAAGGAAGTACAGCAGGAACCGTGAAGGATACTCTTTGCTAGCTGGCTTGCTCATGCTTGGCTAGTTTCCTTATATGGTTCAGCACAACCAGCTCAGGGATGGTGCCACTCACAGTGGAATGGAACCTCCTATATTAATTAATAATCAAGACAGTTCCCCATAGACATGCCCACCAGCTAATCTGACCTAGGCAATTTCTCAATGGAGGTTTTTTTTTTCCTCAGATGACTCTAGGATGTGTCAAGTTGATAATTACAGTTAACTAGAACACTGGGGTGTTTTGAATGAGAAATACCCACTCCCCATTGTAGCAGGAATCTTAAAAGTTCTTATTAATAAAATCAAACCCGAGGCCAGTTGTTGGGGTGAACACTGGAAGGTCAGAGAGACAGAATAAGCCACAGCTATCTCACCTCGCTGGGTCCTCAGCTGGTCTTGTTTCCTCAGACTGGATGCCCCGAGCCCTCATCCAGAATGGGTCTCAGCTGAACTGCTGCTAGAAGCCTGAAAGCTTAACCAGCCACATGCTTCTCCAGGCCGCTTCTCCAGGCCAAATGCTGCTAGTTTCTGGTCCTCATGCCTTATATACCTTTCTGCTTTCTACTACCACTCCCTGGGATTAAAGGTGTGGCTTTCTGGGATTAAAGGTGTGTATCACCGTGCCTGGCCATTTCCAATGTGGCCTTGAACTCACAGAGATCCAGAGGGATTTCTGTCTCTGAAATGCTAGGATTAAAGGCGTATGCTACTACTGCCTAACCTCTATGTTTAATATTGTGGCTGTCCTGTTCTCTGACCCCAGATAAGTTTATTAGCATACACAATATTTTGGGGAACACAATACCCCCACACCCCATAGTCTTGGGCACTTGAACATTTGGTCTCCCGTTGGTGACACTGTTGGGGGACATATGAACGGTGCAGCCTTGCTGGAAGAAGCGTGCCACTGCGTGTGGACACTGAGAGTAAGTCCCAGCCTATGCCTACTTCTAGTCTGCTCATTCTGCTCCTGACTATGGTTAAGATGTGAGCTCTCAGATTTCCGTTCCTGCTGCTATGCTTGCCACTTGGTACCATGACTCCCCACTATGGAGGACCCTTTTCCCTCTGAAACCAGAAGTTAAAATAAGCTTCCAGGTGTTGCCTTGGTCTTGGTATTTTTCCACAGTAACAGAAAGGTAAGTAATACAGACAGACCTCATTTGTGTCAATGTCAACGTTAGTTGCATGACAATAGTTTAAAACTTACTTTGTAGGCCCAGTTACATCCGCCTACCTTGCTGAGTCTTTACTCAGAAAGTTGCAACTTTTTCCTTTTCGTTTTCTCAGTCTCCTTCTTTCGGATGCTTGGTAGAACCTAAGGTTGCTTTTT
Source organism: Peromyscus nudipes (assembly GCA_902168325.1). Lineage (NCBI taxonomy): Eukaryota > Metazoa > Chordata > Mammalia > Rodentia > Cricetidae > Peromyscus > Peromyscus nudipes. Next base: position 15,221 of record CABHPH010141320.1, on the reverse strand, counting down.
TCTGATACTTTGGGCTTCCTTGCTTCTTCCCTAGAGCTTCCTTCCCTACCATGCCTACTGTCATGTAAAAGGCCTCCATGCCAGAAGCCCAAACTGCATGATTTTTCTCTTCTCTGTTCCATTCTCCTCCTCCTCTGGATAACTGCTGAGATTTACAGATAACCTGCCCTGCAGGTTTTTCTTATAGTAATAAAATTGCCCTCTGGCTTCCATTTGAGTCCATTATTAAATGTTTTTATTAATGAGACTAAGAACCTATTGGTTCTAATGAGAACTAAGCAACCTATTGGTTGCTTTTTTTTTTTTTTACTCTTTGTTCTTTGCTCTTTTGGCTCTTTGACTCTTTGCTCTTTGTGGACCCAACACCCAGCTCCCAAATAAATCACAGGGAGTCTTATTTTTGCATATAAATGCCTGGCCTTAGCTTGACTTATTTCTAGCCAACTTTCCTTAACTTAAATGATCCCATCTACTTTTTGCTTCTGGGCTTTTATCTTTATCCTATATACCTTTCCTCACTTCTTACTCTATGGCTTGCTGTGTAGCAAGGTGGCTGGCCCCTGGAGTCCTCCTCCTTCTCTTGCTCCTAGATCCTTCTTCTCAGATTTCTCCTCCCATTTATTCTCTCTACCTGCCAGCCCAGCTTATCTTTTCTCCTGCCTTGCTATTGGCCATTCAGGTCTTTATTAAACCAATCAGGTGTTTTAGACAGGCAAAGTAATGTAGTTTCACAGAGTTAAACAATTGAAACATAAAAGAATGCAACATATCTTTGCATCATTAAACAAATGTTGAAAAGCATAAACAAAATGTAACACATCTTAAAATAATATTCTACAACAGACCCCAATTTCCTCTGTTATAATTGTTATGGTGATTAGAGATATGGTATTGAAATTTCATATGTCATCAGTTTCAGAGGTAATTAACAAGGTGTAGTGGCATATGCCAGTAAATCCAAGCACTTGAGAGGGAGAGGTAGGACAACCAGCATTTTAAGGTCACCCTAGCTACACCGTGATTTTGAGGACAACCTGAACTATGTGAGACACTGTCTCAAAGCAAAACACAACTTTAGAAACAATAACTATGGAGTAGACTTTCACTCTTCCAAAAAGAAAGTCCTATACCACATGGTGGATTTAGGCAGGATTCCATGGCCAAAATTGTAATCTGGCATATTTGAATAACAAAGTTTAGCACTGAGAGTGAACTGAACAGACAGGGCTAGTATTCCTCTACATAAAACCCACAAAATGGAAAGCTGACCCGACTTTATCTCAACATAACACTGAAAGCCAAGATATTTGGACAAACATTGGTTCACTCTGCCAATCTTCTGTGTCATCTTCCATGCATCTGGCACATTTTGAGAGCTGTAGGTAGTGGCTCTGCAGAGAAGAAACCAGGGGTAGACAGACAAGACACGTTATAACACTTTCCATAGCACACCAGTCGGTTTCTATGACAACCATTAGCACAATTCAAGGAACAGTAATTGCAGCTTCTCTCTTGGTTTGGTTAGGGAAGAGGCTCTCCTTCAATAAAACGAGACTTGACTTGTGTGGCTATCTCGAGAAAGAATGTTGCAGTCAGAGTAGAGCATGTTCAGAAGCCTGAGGGGTGACTGCACTTGTATATTTTAGTGGCTAAAAGGAAACAAAATTAAGTAATTATGAATGACTGCTATATTTTATAGATTTCCATAATAAGTCCCCGCAAGATGTTTCTGCATCCCAGGAACTTGCTTTCAACAACAGCAAGACCAAAACAACAACAAAAAACCCACACTAATTATGACTATAATACAAAAGTAACAATGGACACGATTCCCAGTTTCAAGAAAGGAGGTGAACTCTTTCGGGGTGCCAAAGTGGCAGAGAGTTGCCTTTTCACTAACTCTAACTGTATTGATGGAGGAGTGAATGAGTGACCATTTGAAAGGAAAGTTAGGAGGGAGGAAAGGAGAAAGATGGGGATTATGACAGTGACAGATTACCTAGAATAAGATCAAATTGTACCTAACTTTGTTCTTGTCCCCTTGTTCAATTTTCTTTTCACTTTATATCCTGTCCATTAACAGGATATCATGTGCTCCTTGAAATTCTCATGTCTTGTAACTATCCTGGCAGGTATGATGTTATCGTGCTCTTGATCTTAGATAGATGACCACCAAAGGGTTAGTAAAAAAATATATTCTAAAGAGACACCTGTGCCCCACCCTTCAGATATCAGACTATTACAAACACATTTCCAAGGGATTGGACATTCCCCCAGGGTTCTCATGCTGGGAGGATGAAAAGGCTGAAGCCCTGGTGCCAGGTGGAGGAAGAACCAGTCTCCCAGGGAGAGATTTCAAACAGTTCTGACAACTTGTAAGACCATCTTTCAGGAAAGACTGAAGACTAGATAGTGGTGTGTCAACGATGGGCAGGACCATACCTTGCACCAGAACTGCTCAATTAAGCATGCTTCTTGATTTCCATTTCAATATAATCCTCACGTCATTACTGGAGGGTCATTGGACCTCTTTACTTCTTCTTCTTTGCAATATAGTCACATTCAATAGGTCTCTTTCCTCTGCATTTAGTTAAGATGTGTCTCTGTAGTTGGCCTGTTGAGGACGGTGGCCGAGTCTAGGTTGTTAGAGCTGCCAAAGCTCAAGATCTAAGCTTAACAATGCAGTAACATCCTTACCTGTTGCTCGAGTGTGGCTTTCAGGGCTCTGTGAGCAGGTGCCTTCAAAGCCAATAGACAACAACAACATCGAAGTTCAAAGAACCAGGTGACTGCAAATGAGTCACAATACAGAAGAAATGGTGCTGGAGAAGGCAAGTCCTGGGATGCCGTCCATCACCACCCGCTCCCCGAGTTGCTCTGTGTTCTTCAGAGCAGGTTAATTGATGCTATATTTTAATTCTTCCTTTTCTGACTTGTCATGTTTTCATCAGTTTCGGTGGAGAGGAAAAAGAATTACAGTAACAGGAGAGATTTCTAGCTATCTAGTAGGCAGAGGAGGAGCTTAGAAACCACTACTATAACCTAAAAATATGGCAAAAAGCTGGAATTATCAATGACTGATGATATGAGGCAAACTACTGCCCTTTAGGTTGGAAGTGAAACACAGAGAATCACAAGTGTCTGGGACAGAAACTTATGTTTCAGAAAAGAAGAAAAAATAATTTGGGCAGGATCTTGGATCTACATGATGTAAGGAAGGACACCAGGGAATAAGCACAGGAAGATAAAATGCATACTAACCTAACAACAGTTCATAATAGTGATAGCAGTAATTCCTTTAACTATGCAAGCCATGGTGTGCATACAGGTGTCTGTATGTGCTTTTAAGTGAAGTGGCTGGGGAGATGGCTCAATGGGTAAGGACTCATTGCACAGGCAAGAAGACCCAAGTTTTGATCCCCATAATCTATATTAAAGCTAGACATGGTGGCATGTGCCTATAACCCCAGCCCAGGTGGCACAGACAGGAATCCCAGGGATACACTGGCCAAAATGGTGAGCTCCAGCTTTAGTGAGAGAATCTGTCTATGAGACACACTATATAGTAAAACTAGTTACGGAAAGATGGCTGAGCAGGACTATTGGGAATTATTTGTTATTATATGATAATTGCAATACTAATGAAGTATTATGTTGTTATCTGAAAGCAGACGGATTAATTAGCTACCACTGCAACTCCCAGACAACCACTGAAATGCTTCAAATTCTACAAAATTCTCAGTGAAAAACAGAAAGGATAGGGCTGTGTGATGGCTCAGTGGGGTAGAGGCAATTGTCCAACAAGGCTGACAGGGAAGGCAAGCCTGACCGAGGACCTGAATTTGATCTCTAGAACCCAGTTAGGAGAGCACTGATTCCACATATTGTCCTCTGATTTTCCCCAAGTGTGGGGTGATATGTGCATCTGCCCATCTTGCGCACACTCGAGTGCACACTCACATATACACACATACACACACACACACTAATAATAATAATAATAATAGATGAACTGATTAAAAAATAAGAAAACACACAGACAACGCATGAAGGATAAAGTGGGGGCAGCAAACTGAAAACAGAAACGAACATGCTCAGTCTTAATCCCATTGTACTGAGGAACAATTTAAAATTTTAGTTTTAAATTTTATGATTTATTTTGGAGGTAATGGGATTCAAAAGTAATTTCTCATCCTTGAAATCTAGTTCTTTAGAATTCAGACATGAGCAACAAGCTTTTATTGCCAAATAATGTAAGAGACACCTTCGACTAAAGTGATAGTCGTACTATGTTACCCAGGCTGGCAGGAATTCACAGTTCTCCTACCTCAAACTCCTGACTTCTGGTTATTATACACATTACCACACTTAGCCTTCTACTTATTTTCCTACATCTGGTTTTCCTTGGTGGTTTAAAGGTTCTATTTTTCAGACTGGTGTGAATATTTCAAAAATATTATTTGGCCATTTTCTAACCAGTAGAGTTTATTTGTCACACACTAAACCTTCCCATACCATTCAGCAAGAAATATACTAAATTTGAATTAAAAAAAACCACAGAATGCAGTAACACATAATTAAAATGTGCCATAAATAATTCTCTGGAGCAGTGATTCTCAACCTGTGGGTCATGACCCTTTTGGGGGTTGAGTGACCCTTTCACAAAGGTTGCATATCAGGTATCCTGCATATCTGATATTTAGGATTCATAACAGTAGCAAAATTACAGTGATGAAGTAGCAATGAAAATAATTTTATGGTTGGGGGGTCAGCACAACATGAGGACAACACAGCAAGGGTCGCAGCATTAGGAAGGTTGAGGACCACGGCCTTAGAGAAAGAGGGATGACATCACATACTAGTCTTTCTAGTCTATCCAAAGTAACTTTTTACGGGATGGAGAGTTGGCTCGGTGGTTAAGAGCACCTGTTGCTCTTGTAGAGGACCTGAGTACGGTTCCTGCACCACAAGAGGCATCTCACAGCCTTGTAACTCCAGCTCCAGGGGATGCCTGGCACCTACACGTGAGCACATCCACCCACACAGACACGCATCAATAAAAATAAAATAAATCTTAAAACCAAACATCTTTAAAGTGTAGAGGTCTTTTCCTTTTTTATGTCTATTAGGTTATGTATCCATGGGCAATGAATTTTAGTGGCTCAGGCTCCGTCCCATTCCTATCATCTGTCATAAAATGTTCTTCGAGTGGACCAAGCCGGTGCATCAAATGGCCTCTTCTCTTAGGCCTCCTTTTTCTGATCACTTTCCTCCACTCTTTTCAGCAAGCTATCTTTGCTTGTGGAGTATTTTGAATGGTCAATGTGCACGTTAAGTCTCTTGACAAATTCTTGCCCCTACTTTGCTTATTTTCAACAATGTCGACAGCACACTGGGTAGACTGTAGACTGTCCCAGTTTGGCGGTGGTAACTTTTGTCTTCATAAGCGACACTCATTCCCTTGATATATAAACTATTAGCCTTCGTGTAGGTTCACGTGACTGTGCCCAAACAATCAAATCTGTGTTTTCTAAAAGGCTAGGAGAACATATATTGGCACCTCTCTTCTTTTCCTTTGTGCTTGTCATTTGTGATGTGGGGAGACCTAGTCTGAAAGCATGTATCACTTCCTGGCTTGGGGCTCCGCATTGTCTAAAAGCAGAGAAAGCAAGCTGAGCACCAGAAGTGCATGCCTTTATTCTTTCCCTGTTCTTGCATGTGAGGTTACTAACTGCCTGGAATTCCTGCCTTGGCTCTCCCCCCCCCCCCGCCCCAACAATGGACTGTAATCTGGAAAGTAAAGTAAGGAAACCCTTTCTCCTCTAAGCTGCTTTTTGTTAGGGTATTTTGTCACAGAAACTGTTGTGAAACAAGGACCGTGGCATGACAGTTTCTGCTAAAAAGTTGTCTGATTGCTTTGAATATCAGTTGTCTAATACACTTAGCAGAGAGAGGTTGTCAGAGTGACAGAATGACCCTGTGATATGTTACCTACAAGAACTCTACATTAAAGTCAGACCTGGTGGCACAGACCTGTAATCCCAGCCTCATGGCAGATTGAGGCCTCAGGAGTCCAAGTTCAAAGCCAGCGTGTGTTACAGAAGAAATTAAACATCAGCTTGATCATATTAGCAAAAATCCTATCTCAAGAAGTCTGAAGAGGGATGAGAATATAGCTCAGTAGTAGAGCTTTCTCTAGCATGCATGATGCCCTACATTTAACCTCACAATACCTCAAAATAAATAATAAATAGCCACTTTAAATAAGATGCATATCAATTAAAAACAAAATGATATAGATCATTGTCTTGTGTTACTCAAAAGGCAATGGGAAAACATGCATAAATTTTAAGCAGACCAGACTTTGGAGCAAGGAGAAATTACTTTCAAGGATAAAGAAGTACATTATAAAATGACAAAGCTGTCAATTCTCCAGGAAGACATATCAGTCCTGAGTGTGTATGTGGTTAACAAGAAACGTATCAGAAAACGATTTAAGGAACTACGAGGAAAAAGATAGATGAATCCACTATTAGAATGGGAGACTTTGACATTTTTCTACGAGACATTGACATACCTATTAGACAGAAAATCAGCAAAGGAATAGTTGAACAATATCATAAATCAGTTCCATCCAACTGACATGTATAAATGGCCTCTTCTGACAGTACAATACACATTCTTCTCAAGATTGCATGGAAAATTCACTGAGATAAAACACATTCTGGGCCATAAATCTTAACCTATTTAAAAGACTAAAAACATATAATTTATGCTTAAGCCACAACAGAATTAAGATTGGAATGAAAAACAGAAATATTATTAGGGAAATCCCCCCAATGCTAAAGGATTAAACACATTTTTATGTGACACAAGTCACTGATGAAATTTTAGGAGAACCTTCAAAATATCTTAAAATTCTCCAGAAATTAATAAAAAATAAAATAGCTTGAATTGAAAATAAAAATAACATTTATTAAAATTAATAAGATTCACTGTTCTTAGAGGGAAATGTGTAGGATATAATAAATGTAGTAGCAAATGGGAGAGACTTAAAAATAAGCACTATAATCTTCCATTGTAGGAAATGGGGAAGAGAGGAGCAAATGGGATCTAAGATAAGCAGAAGAAAATTACTAAACATTAGAGCAGAAATCCTTGCAATTGAAAGCAAAAATCCAGGAGACAAAATCACTGAAATCAAAGCCATCTCTGTGAAAAACATCACTAAGTTTGTCTCAGGACAGTAAATCAGTAAATAACAGAAAAAAGAAGACACAATACTACCCACAAAAAACCAAACAAACAAAATCTCAGTGGGGGAAGCTATAGTGTGACCCAGTGAGTCACACAGTATACCCTTAGCCCATACCTCTTTACTTGTAAGTGGTCATTACAGTGAGTCATTGGTCTGCTTCGAGGCCTTAGCTTCTGCTACACTATAGATAGTGGGTTCCCACTCAGGCTCCTCTTGGATATCCTGTTGTTGCTCTGTGTCATAGAGATCCTGGAGCTTTGAATCTGCAGATCTGGCCTCTTCCTATGCTCTAGCATCCATAGATGAGGTGGGTGTTGGGGTGGGCTACCTCATAGTCCTGGTTCTGGGCCTGGGTGGCAGCTGGGTTGGTCAGTCCGCCAGCTTTCCCTCATTGTCTGTCACCACCCAGGCAAGTTCTCCGGCACTGGTCCAGCTTGCTCACCCAATGTAGCAGCCAGCAAGGAGCAGGGCCAATTCTCCTGCTTTCACACCCTCAGGTCCAGCTCACCTGCACTCACACCACCAGGGCCCGCTCTACCGCTCTACTGTTTTGCACAGGCAAGTTGCAGGGCCTGCTCTCTGGATTGCTGCTGTTGGTGAGGGGCAGGGATGGCTCTTCCATCCTCATGCTCCCCTCTCTCAAGTTGTCTCGCCTGCCCCTCACAGGTGGCAAGGGGTGAGGGCGAGGGTCTATTTCCCTTACCCTTTCCATCCTATGACATACCAGAGAGGGGGCCAGGGCAGCTCTCCTGCTCTCGTGGGTGGTTACAGGCTCGGCTCACCTGAGCCCCTGCCGACAGGGTCAGCTCTAGTGTGCTGCCCAGGTGAGGTGCCATGCTCTCCTGTGCACTGCAGCTGGTGAGGGAGGGGCAGGGCTCGGACCCCCACTCTCCTGGGGCCAGTTCTCTCACATGCCCAAAGTGGCAGGGGGTGTGGGGGAGAGCATTTTTTCCCCTCACCCATGCCATCACATGGCAGATGGGGGGGCAGGGTCAAGACCTCTTGCTCTCATGCCTTCAGCCCATTCACCCCCTGCCTCCCACCACCAACAGATCTGCTCTATTGTGCTGCTCAGGCAAGATGCAGGGCCTCCTCTCCTTAGTGCTGTTACTGGTGAGAGACAGAGTGCCAATTCTCCCACTCTCCTGACCGTAGGGCCAGCTCTCCCACCCGCCACAGGTGACAAGGGACAGCGGAGGGGAGTATGTCATCTCTCTCTCTCACCCCCTCCACCATACGGCAGATGAAGGGTTGGGCCAGATCTCCCACACACGTTAGTGGCGCTGGATCACCTGCACCTCGGTCAATGGGGTCAGCTCTATTATGCTGCCTGGACTAGGTGCAGGGCCCACTGTCCTGAATGCTGCAGCTGGTGAGGGGGTGAGAGGGTGAGGGAGTGAGGGGGTGAGGAAGTGAGGGGTAGGATCAGCTCTCCCACCCTTGTGTCCCGGGACCAGCTTTTTCGGCCAGCAGTAGGTGGCAAGGAGCAAGTGGGGAGGAGCAAGTGGGGGTATCTCTCCTTTGCCTATGCCACTGCGTGCTGGGCTATGGGGATAGCTCTCTCACTCTCTCGTATTCCGGGACAGAGGGACAGCTCTACTGTGCTGCCCTGAGGAGGTGCAGGGCCCACTCTCCAGAGTGGTACAGTTGGTGAGGGACCTATCCTCACTGCTTTCAGTGGTATCAGGAGCCGTGGACATCAACACAGACTGTGGCTGCAATGGGGCTAAGGACCCAGATATGGCCCCTGGCAGCAGTCCAGGCCTGGACGACACCATGGTCCTGGGTGGCAGCGCAGGTCACTTAGACCGGCATGGACCCAACAGCAACATGACTCTTGAACCCCTACATGGCCCCAGGTGTGAGCCCAGATTCCAGACATCCACACTGCCTTCGATGGAGACAGGAAGCTTGGACATCAGCGCAGATCCTGTCTGTGGCAGGGTGACAGACCCAAACATGACCTCCGGCTGCAGCTCAGGCCCATGCAACACCCTGGCCCCGGTTGGCAGTGCATGTTACTCAGATCTATACGCATCTGGCAGCAGCACAGCCTTCAGGCACCAAGAAGGTCACAGGTAGAAGCCCAGATCCTGGGAATCAGTGTGACCTTTGGTGACAACACAGACCATAGACATCAGCACAGACTCAGGCTATGGTAGGACAATGGACTCAGAAATGGTACTTGGCAACAGCCCAAGCCTGGATGTCATCGTGACCCTAGTTGGCATTGCAGATCACCCAAATTGGCATGGCCCAAGTGATGGCATGTCCCCCAAATGCCAACATGTTCCCAGGTGGCAGCCCAGACCCTGGGTATCCATCCACTCAGCCTTCAGTGGTAACAGGAGCCACCGACATCGACACTGACCCTGGCTGTGGTAGGGCCATGGATCCAGACATGGCCTACTTCAGCAGCAGTTCAGGACTGGAAGACAAGATGGCCCTGGGTGGCATTATGGGCCACCCAGGTCTGTTTGACCCTGGTGGAAGCTTGACTGTCTAAGACCTACATGGTCTCAGGTGTTGGCCTGGACTTCAGGCCTCTGTACAGCCCTCGGTGGCAACAGGAGCCATGGACATCAACTCAGAGCCCAGCCATAGCAGGGCCTCAGGACCCCAGACATGGCCCCCAGCAGCAGTCTGGGCCAGATATCATTATGGTCCTGTGTGGCAAGGCAGGAATTCTGGATTGGCATGGCCCCTGTGGGGGCACATCCCTTGGATATCAATTTGATCACAGGCAGTGGTCTAGACACGGGGTGGCCATAGGGCACTCGTTGGTAAAGGGAGCCTCAGACATCAACACAGACCACAGCTGCATAAGGGTTATGGACCAAATCATGGCCCTTGGCAGCAGCCCAGACCCAGACATCCAGCCCTAGGTGGCAAGTAGGGCATCTGCCTCAGCCTGTTCCTCACTGCCCTCCCCCTCTTCAGATCTGCCTCTCTCCCAGTACTTAAATGGTTCTGCACCCCCTTCTCTCTTCCTCTCCCTCTCCTCCCAACGTCTCTCTCTCTCTCCCTCCCATTTAGTCACCCTGTACTCATAATGGTGCCCAACTTCCCAGTGCCAGATGTGCCTAGCGGGCTTGTGGGAGAAATTCTTCCCACCCCAGGTAGACCTGGGGTGGAGTTGTGCTCATTCTCTGGAATCTGCCAGGCCTAGAAAAAAAATGAAACAGATGATTTCAATAAGCCACTATTGATGTAAAAAATCGAATCAATAACTGATAATTTTTGAAACGGGAAGACAGGTGTTTTCACTAGTGAATTCTTCCAAACATTTTAATAAAATTATATCAATCTCCAGAAAACAGAAGCAGAGAAGATATTTCTCAACTCTATGAGGGGAAGATTATCTTAATGTCATAAAAACAGTGGTATTTCAAGAAAAAAAAGCACTAGACAAGCATCTCACAAAATAGATACAATAATAACCAATAAAATGTTAAATAAAATCGCAATAATGTGTACAAAGAATTAGATACTAAGTCAAGATAGACTTTACATCAGGTAAGAGGAGCTAGATGAACATTTGAAACTGGATATAATTGTATCAATAGACTGAAAAAAATCACATGGTATCAATATAGAAAAGCATTTGACAAGATCCAACATCAATTAATGATAAAAACTATCTGCAAATTAAAAATGTTAGGATAAGGGTACTTCTACAACTTGATAATGAACATACAACTCACATTACAAATAATGGTAAAAAGAAATGATGCTTTCCCCCATAATATTTCACTTTGATGTTTTCCAACAATGTTCTAGAAGTTCAAGACATTCAAATGAGTCATGGATAAAGGGGATAGAGATTGGGGAAGAAAGAAATTGAATTATTTGCTGGTGATTTTATACAGAAAATTAGTAAGAATAAATAACAAATGTGCAAAAACAACAAAAACTTATCCCTCCTCCAAGATTTACTGATTATAATAACATTACAGGCTTCAAGGTAAATTACTTTCCTCTGCACCAGCAATGAATAGCTGGAATTTAAATTAAAATTATATTATCATTTGCTTTAGCACTCTATAAAAATAATACCTCGGTGTAAATCTAGCAAAAAAAAAAGGCAGAAAATTTAAATGAGGGAAGATACCAATTCTGGTGAAAGGACTAAAATATGGAGAGATAGGTAGATAAAGTATTATCATAGGTGCTCATTCTTCCTAATTAGGCCTGTAGAATCAACTCCATCTAGTCAAAACGCCAGAAAGTTATCTGTGTCTTTTAATAAACTCATTCTACTTTTCTATGGGGAGACAAAAGACCCAGAAAAGCTACCCCAATAGTGAAAGAAAATACAAAATTGGCAACTGGTGCTACTTAGTTTCACACATTTTAAAGGTACACTAGTCAAGGCAGCATGCTATTGATGAAACAAAGACAAATAGATTAGTTAAATATGAAAGAAAATCAGGAAAAGCTTGATATGAATACAGTCATAAGGAAATCCTTTGTGAGAATAATATAGTCAACAGTGTCTTTGAAGCAGCTCCCATCAGCTTTTTGAAGCTCACTTCTTTATTTAGAAAACCAGAAAAATGAGGTAAGTTTTAGAGCAGGGTTGGAGAGACCTAATAACATTCTGAGTTCTGGAATCTGGAAAGATGGCTTGATGGTTTAAGAGCACTCTTTGATCTTATAGGGGAGCAGGGTTTGGTTCCCAACACCCACATGGTAGCTCACAACTGCCTGTAACTCTAGCTCTGGGGATCTGATGCCCTCTTCTGGCTTCTGTGGGCACTACACACATGTAGCATAGTAATACACACACATACACACACACACACACACACACACACACACACACAAATTAAAACTAAAATAAGTTTTAAAGTTCAGAGTTCTAGACTCTGACTGAAAAGAAAATGTTAGTTCCTTTTGCATATTCTTTCCATTCTCTCTGGTCTTGAGTACAAAGAACAAATCTGTTTCCCACTTCTCCTAAATTCCCATATGTTCAGTACAGACTTGATTTTCGAAATTCACACTTTGCTTCATTAGTTACACATTCTGCTGAGGTTAAGGTAAATATGGAAGTAGATGCATATACTCACAGGTAGGATTTTTCTAGAAACTTAGAAACATTCCACCAGAATCCCACAACAGTCCCCCCGTCTCCCTCTACCACACAAAAAGGAGTGAAACAGACAAAAACTCCCCCCTCTTAAATAAGATGACAGCTCTAAGTATTTCTTTTTTTATTGTTTATCTTCATTATTTGTGTGTATTATGCATTGGTCTGTGTAAGTTTTTGCCGTGTGTGTGTGTGTGTGTGTGTGTGTGTGTGTGTGTGTGTGTGTACCTGCAGAGGCCAGAAGAGGGTGTCAGATCTTCTGGAGCTAGGGTTGCAGGCAATTGTGAGCTGCTCTTTGAGGCTGCTGGGAGCCAAACTCAGCTTTTCTGGGAGAGCAGCAGGCACCATTAACTGCTGAGTGACCTCTCCCATGCCAGTTTTGAGTATGTCAAGTTGGTATAGATGACGGAACAGTGGTGAATGGAGGCTTGAATAAGAAAAATAGTAAGTGAAATTCCCAGGGGCGCTTTCTTAGTATGTACCCCTGGCTAGAGTGCATGAATATTTGGAGTGTCATTGGGAAGGATCAGCATACTTCATAGCCAATAAGCCCAAGCTAGCATTGTCTCATTGCTACTTAGCAGCTACATGGTTATGGATAATGTCACTTCTGTGTACTTGAATTACTTTATTTGTGAAAACAGTATAGGCGGGACTAGCAGAGAGGAGAGAGGAAAAGGAGAGGAAGGCAGAGGAAAGGAGACGCCAGTTGCCAATCAGGGAGCATCATGTAGAGGCAACAGGTAAAGCCACGGAACATGTGGCAACATATAGATTAACAGAAATGGGCTGAGTATAAGAGTAAGAACTAGACAATGGTAGGCCTGAGCTAATGGCTGAGCAGTTTAAATAATATAAGAGTCGGTGTGTTTATTTTATAAGTGGGCTCCGGGACTGGGGGGACTTGGCGGGAGCTGGAGAGAAATTCTCCAGCTACATAGATACTCCACAGTGTAAGAGAAAAAAAAAGTGAGACAATGCATATGTCTGAAAAAGATAAATGTTTGTTGGCTCAAAGCGAGGCCACACCATGCAAGTTCTCTAAGAATTCACCAGTATCTGAGTGGGAGAACAGTTCAGTTCTACTCTGCACTATGAAGCTGTCGAGAAGAACCCATTTTCAGATCAGGACCAATTCAAGCATGATTAGTTGACCTATATGAATAGCTGATTGTTCCATGTTTATGCTTTCTATATCAAGAAGAAGGATTATAAATGCAAATTAATATGCACTGATAAGCAGATTCTTAATAAGGAAGTGACTGAGCAGTTTGACTCTTTATTCCCTGTGAAAATGATGAAGGGTTGTTTAGGAACTAAGAAGGTGGTTTGTTCAATAAAATGCCTGACATGTAAGTATAAGGACCTGAGTTCAGATCCCTAGCATCCATATAAAAGGCCAGGTATGACAATGCACCTCTGTAACCCTAGCGCTAGGAAGGGAAATGAGTCATGAAGATCCTTGAACTGTACAGATCAGCCAGCCTAGTCATCGCCTAATCAATGAGTGAGAGATCTTTTCTCAAAATATAAGGTGAAGAAGAATGATCAAGGAAGTTACCTGATAATCTCTGGTTTCCACACACACACACATACCCATACAAACATGTACAAGTGCGCACGCGCGCATGCGTGCGCGCGCGCGCACACACACACACACACACACACACACACACACATACACACACACTCATGTGTACGGTCTTTTAGCTTTGTATTGATTATGATAGCACCACATGATGAGATCATGTGATTCCTGATACCCACTCTATAAGGAAAGCTTTTTGCCCTCAACTAAGTCATTTTAGTAACTATGAATGGCTCTTGACAGTCTCTTTATCATGTGCCTTCAAAAATCATCATTTTTGAAGAGTTAGGTTTTCACATCTGTAGTACAGATACCACAGCTTTGACTTTCTATACCACAGCAGACATCACTAATCAATAAAAGAACTCCTAGCTCAGATTCCTTCACAGCCCAGCATATCAAATGCATTCTCTACCAATCTACATTCATTTGGCTATTAAAATGAGACTTCTAAGCGTGGGAGGAGAGTAGGATTCCTTCTTTGTCAACTCTGAGGTCTTAGATTTTTCCACCCAACCTGTCTAAGACTTCCTTTCCACATCTGTAAAATGACAGACGGTTGGATTCCGTGATGTGTCAACTTGGCTGGGCTGCATTGCATTTCTCAGAATTTTTTTTTCCTCCTGTGTGTTTCTAGTTAGCATGAACCAGCAGAAAGATTCTCCAGGAAGATTGGGAAGGAGGAAGTAAGGCAGGAGCCATCTTGCAGGCCAGGCATGTCCTCCCTAATCTGCTGACTCACCCTGCTGGTAGGAGGTAGTACATGGATCTGAGACTGTTCCAAATGGCCATGGGGATCCTCTGTCTGCTTCGCCAGCCCTTCCTGGGCCAAGTGTGTGCTTGTCACTATCAACAAGTTCAGTTTCAACCAAAACTGGTGTGGGTTTTTTAGCACGGAGCAAGGCATGCACCTTCAGGGGAAGCTTCTGAGTCAATGCATGTCCTTTCTGTCATTTTCTACTAATAAACTGAGCAAGTCCATTGGCATTTTCATCTATCACTTTAATCTTTTACATGCCTTCAATAACTGAGCTGAGTACACCCCAAAATGTGCCTACTAGCTTTTCTTTTGAAATTATTGTCTTGAACTGAGCATGCTCAGGAAGGCATTCCTTAGCTGAGCATGCTTAGGACTGGGCCAATCTCTATATGGGCAGCTGAATAAAATCTCTCCACTTGTTATTATTCTAAAAGAGCATGGCTTTGGAAGTGACACCCATGCTCTGGCTGCAGGTAACAAATCTTCCATTCTTTCTTTCTTGGCTCTGCTTTATTTGGCTTTG